>JXCR01045523.1:224010-251641 GCA_002079205.1 Phalaenopsis hybrid cultivar | reverse complement strand
CTTTTCGCTCCAAATTCACTCCTTTTTGCATCTTTTCGCTCCAATGACCCTAATTCATCATTTCTGTAACAAAACATAAAAAATATCATCTATCTTTTTGCTCCAATGACCCTAATTCATCATTCCTGCAATAAAACATCAAAAATACCTTTTTTAAGAGTGCATTAACATCAAAAATAGTATAAAATAGGTATGAAAATCTCAACATATTTTCTTTTGGTCAAAATGCCACCTACTCGCATCCCCATTTGGTTCCGTTTAAGGAACAGAGTTGACACCGCAATAATTACTACTAATTATACCGCTACGAAGACCGTAGGCCGTCAACCGGTTAAGTCGAGATTGGGTCCGAAAACTTTACCCATCACCCATTATGGAGATATTCTTGCAATCCCAAAGGCAAAGACAAGACGATTACTTGACACTATAGCCGGTCTACACCATGGGGAGCATTCTTTCTCTTGACATACTGATGTTTCTACTAAGACACTCCGTCCTGAGACATCATGGTCGAAAAAGAAAAAGGTATGGGTACCCAAGGTCGCTGCACTGACACAGTCTACTGAGCCCGCGGGACAAAAACATGAAATGAAATCAGCGTCTGAAATATCTGACATCATCGCAACAATAGCCAGAGAGATGGAGGACCAAGTAGAGGATGCCAACAGGGTCCTCCAGATCTTAAAGCAATCAAGGAATCAATAATTGAATAAAATGTTGAGAAACTCAGGATCGAGATTTCCGTGTTAGCTCAAGAACACGGAGTTTTCGTCGATAGCGACGATGAAAATTTTGATTACAATGATTACTTGGAGGAAGATTTCATGGATGTCCATGTAATTGAAACCAGAGCTACCACATTTGCGCGCGAGGCTCAACCTCACATCGAAGAGAACGCCGTAGATGAACTGCTTAGGGTTGTCCTCCTAAGGGATGAGCAAGTTAGTCTACTAGAGAAAATAATAGAAGAAATGACCGCAGCCATAACCTCTATGGCAACTATTCAAGGGCAATCACAAGCGCCGCAATTGGCTTCTCCAGAGATCAATCAACCGGAAATCATACACATCATAGATGAAAGAAGAGAGGTTGTTTCAACAAACAGAGACGACAACATAGAAAGGATTCTCCATCACGTGTTATACCAGAAAAAAAATTCAAGCAAATGGTTGAACAAGTGTGGGACGCCTAACCCAATCTAAGGGTGGGGCATTGGTTCTAAAGAGTAGACCTTGCCTGGAGGAATTTGATGTGCCTTTCCCCAAGGGTTTTGTGGCCCCAAACTTCAAGATATTTGACGGGACTAGAAATCCCAGACAACATATAGCACATTTCCAAGCCAGCTGTGGCAACACGAGATATAGTGAAGCTCTACTCTTCCAGCAGTTCATTAGCAGCTTGTCAGGAATTGCTTTTGACTGGTACACTGACTTGCCCAATGAGTCAGTTAAAATATTTTCTGAGTTTGAACAGTTATTTGTGAAAAGATTTGCTGAGGCACAACACCATGTGTATATTGGAGAGCACATGATGGAAAAATAAAAGCCTGGGGAAACTTTGGTGGACTATATTTTGAGGTGGAGAAACCTTAGCATGAAATGTGAACCCCAGCTACAGAAACATCATGCAATTAAAATTCTACTCAAGAGCAATCATGGGCCAGTAGCTTTCATACTTAAGGGACTCACCATCAAATCCTTCGAGAAGCTACTCAGTAAAGCCAACAATCTTCAAGAAGAAATCAAGCACATGGGGCCACACGAAAAGGCTAAGGTGACCAGAGTGTTTGAAAAGAAATCTGAAGTAGTAGCGACCATCGATAAAGGAAAGCAGCCGATAAAAATATATGCAGAAGAGCCTCGCCAATCTTCATCACACGATGCTCAAAAACAAAGTAGTCAATCCAATCGGTGATCACCTCAAGAGGGATCACCTCGAACAGAGGATAAGAAAATGTCCCTGTCAGAGCGACGTAAAATGATGTATTCTTTCAAAGATGAAGCTATTCCTAAAATATTTAGAAGTCTGGTGAAGAAGCCAGAGTTCAAACTACCAGATTCGAAGAAGCCCGAAGAGGTGGGTAGAAAGAATGAACCAAATTATTGCCCATATCACCGGTTGCTTGGGCACACTATAGAAAAATGCTTCGTATTTAAAGACTCGCTCAAGAGGAATCTTAAGAAAAAGAACATAACAATCCCGAAAGAATATTTACAAGGACTTGAAAACGGTTCCATAAATATGATTTCAGCTGACCCAATCTCCCCAATTGATCTGTATACTGAAATAGATGGATGGAGTACAACTTGGGATGAACTCAAGAGGGTCCTTAATCAAATACAGGATCCATCAAAACAATCTTCTGTGTATACCAGATATGAAGAATGGAATGAGGTCTGGAGCAGATCATCCATAAAAATACTAAACAAGATCTAGTCTGCATCAAAATAAGCCTCCATTCAGAGTCCGCAGCATACCAAGCCCGAGATGAAGGTTTCATTAGGAGAGTCATCATCATCAAGGACAAAGAAGAAGAAGAAAATCATCACTACAAAGATTGATAGAACGGGGGGTAAGATAGGGGCTACCTCTACTAGATTGGTTGTCTCGAATTTGGGGAAGAAAATCCTCAAACCCTTGAGTTTGTATGATTATCTTTTTGGCACTCCAGGGTCTTATGAATATAATGATTGTGATTTCGGCTACGTTTTAACTGTTTCTAGTGATAACATAACTGATTATGACCAATCTGACTTCGATCTTGATCTCCAGAATGATCCTCAAATCGTACTCAAGTCTGATGAACATGTTGTCAAGTCCAAAGAAGACATCAATGGCTCCGCTTACGACAGCACCGGGAGCGAGGAGCCATATCTCGAGCATCACGGTACACCGCTTACAATCAACTTAGATCTTTCTGACAAAGAGGAAGAGACACCAAAAGATTCAACAATGATATCTCAAGCAGAAGAAATCATAGAAGTTAACTTAAGGAGCGGAAAAGTGTTACCACCAAGAACAGCTCCAACAGACAAAGGAAAGAAGATAATGACTCAAGAAGAGATACCTCCACCTCCACCAGTGAAAGAACTACATGATCAAGACAAAATCAAAGGATCATACAAAGTAGACTGCAATGTGCTAGCTCATCTTAGAAAGTTGCCGACCCGATTAAGCAACTACGACTCTCAAATCCTGTCAAAGAAGATGAGAGAATCTCTTGCTACAGCTTTGCTTGACCCAGAAATTTTCTTAGCTCAGTTGGCCAGCACATCCTCAGATGAAGTTTATTCATTGAAAGAACAGCTTTGGGTAACCTTCACTAATGAAGACTTGCTGCTCGGTACCGCCGACCACAACCGTTCACTCTACATCTACGTCAACATCGATAGATTTGTTTTGTCCAGAGTATTAATAGATCTTGGAGCATCTCTTAACTTGATGAGCCTATGAACATTGGCCTATTTAGATATTGAAGCTCAAGAGCTTATAGCCGATAAGATGATGTTAAGAGGATTCAACCAAAAGGGAGAAAGAGCCCTAGGATCAATTACATTACTTATGAAGGTTGGAGAACTCGTAACAACCGTTAAATTTCATATCATTGATGGATCAATTACATTACTTATGAAGGTTGGAGAACTCATGACAACCGCTAAATTTCATATCATCAACGCCGAGACCTCTTTCAATGCCTTACTCGGTCGACCATTGATTCATGAGCACAATATGGCTCCATCATCTCTACACTAGTGCATCAAATACCGTAAAGATGGTCAAGAAATTGCATCAAAGGAGACCTACAACCATTTTCAGTGCATGAAGTTGGTATCCATGAAGATGCTACCTACTACGTGCCTCCAAAGAGGATTGTCTTCTCTTGTGAAGTTATCATAAACAATGATGAAGATTCAAAAGAATTACAAAGAGGAGGCCATTCAACTCAGCTTCAGCGATCTTCCACCACTCCCTTACAACGAGTTGGTGAAAGTTCTTTTAGTTTGCACACCCGAGGTCGAGGCCGGGGATGTGGACGAGGAAGAATTAACTTATCTTTGAACGGACTAGGCCAACTATCAACGTTGGTGATGAAGACAGTTTTGAAGATGAGATAATGATGATAAGACGAAAGAAACCTCGATACGATAAATCCCTAGAAGATACAAAGAAAAATGAATATGAAACAATGTATGATCGGATAAACCACTATGTGAATACCATGACCCTCACTCCGATTCGTCCTCAAAAGACAGAGAGTTTAGGGGTCAAGGAAGTCCGTAGATTTGGTATAAAGCCGATAAAATTTTATTGTGCTTCTACCTCAATTGAACTTGAAAAACATATAAATTTGGATGATGATTCTAATGAATTAATAGAATTGTCTTTTGGTTACTTCTCACCTTGCGTTCAAAAGTTAGTTCAACAGGGACACTTACCAAAACAAATGCCAAAATATATATTTCAACTTTTTGAAAAATTATGGAAAGGTAAAATTTGGACTCCAAACTCAAAAGGTCTGAGATTTGGTATTGTTAGACCAACCGATGATTCTGAATTTTGCATGGTTGTTACTGGTGAGTCAGAAGAGGATTGCCTCGATATAGAGGATGGCTTTAATGATCAACCAATAGAAGATGCTCCCCCAAAATTTGAGGAGGAAATTAAAACTGAGAGCCACCCCCATGGAACTTCACCCAAATCAAACATAGAGGTCAGCTCAGCCAAATTAAATTGTAGAGCTCCTCTGCCCTCCACCTAAGCAGCACAATGCACCCCCTAATTGGCCATGACAGCCACCCCTTAGCCATTTTTATAGAAAGTACCTCCCACGGCCATAGAAGGGAGTACTGAAAATTTCTTAGAGAGACCTCTCCAAATTGACCACAGAGCTTCTCTAAGATCCCCTCAATGCATTCTAACTATTTTCCTTCACCACTTTCCACTGCCGGAGCTCAATTTTGAGCTTAAAATCTTGTCGGAAACCAGGATAGAGCCCAATACACCTCCACAGTCCACCAAACTCAAATTAACTTCACCCACACATTCACAACAATGAAAGAAGCTTAAGCCCCATCAAATTCCCCTCTCACAAAGCCTCTACCATAGCTTTAGACCAACACCCAAATCCTGCCGTGATTGAAATCATATCTAGGCCTTACACCAAGACCAAAGACTCAATGCCTAGCCTCTTTAGATCACAACAAATGTGCTAAGAATCTTTGATTGAAGCTTCACTTCTCAGAGCAATGGTATAAAACTTCTCTCCCTCCCGAGCCTATTTGAACACTCCATTTGTTTTGAGTTGATTTCATGACATCATAACCGTATGGATATGTTCCTCTAGTATAGATGAGTGTTTTTTTAAAAAAATCTCATCCAATTTGGTTAAGAAATGAGAGAGATCTTAAGGCTAGAAGATGGACGGTTCTCGGGCTAGGCTATCGGGGACGATGACGAAGCGTCGTCCGATCCCGCGTGTATCGTAGGCACGGTCGAGATGAAGTCAGACAGCGCTTCGGAACATAAATCGCGGGCCGAGTTAGTGCTGAAGTGGACGATGGCGTCAAATGGGAGCGCGTCGCGTGGGGCTTCGGAGTCGTCGTAGGTTGATGTGGCGCCGCGTGTTTAAATAGATAAATAAGGATTTAAAAAAAATCAGAAAATGATTCCTAGCTTTAAAAATTCATATCTTGATGTAGAAAAATCACAAAAATGAAAAAAAATACATTCTTGCTCAGTGAATAAAGGTAAACAATGTGAAAATAATTTTTAGTCCATTTGATGCATATTTTATTTTTAATTAATTAAATACTGATTTGGATGTTTTGATTTTCCATTCATGTAATAATATCACCATGACTTGAAATTTTAGCATGTTGTTACCTCTATCTTAGGGAACATTCCCTGATTTTTCCAAAGTCAGAGAAGGTCTCTAGACATAAAATCATATTTTTCAAGTTTATGTGCATTATTTGCTTAAAATAATTATCGAAGTTAGCATGTTGCCTAGAAAAATCTAAGAAAATTTTGAAAGGCTTATGATGACTAAGGGGCCTTTAGAAAAATTTCTTATGAGCCAAGTCATTTAAAATACACCAAAACTTTACAAACCCTAAATCACTAAAATAATTAATTTTGAAAAATACAAACAACAAAATGATTTGATTTTTTATTTCCACTATTTTTTAGGATCCAGAGAACTCACCATAAAAGTTCCAAAGCATTTTGAGTTCATTTGGTAACCTAAGTTGATTTTTAAAGATAAACAACATTTTGACACTTAAATGGTTTTTTTTTAAAATTAAAATATAACTCAAAAATTTAAAAAAACTTTTTTATTAAGTTCTCTGTGATCAGGGGTATTTCTTAAAAATAAAATGGTATTTAAAATAAAAACCTCATTTTTAACCTATTTTAAATATTTAAATAATTAAAAATCCATAAAAATCGCAAAAATAATAAAATTCATGAAAATGTTCTAAATTGATTCCTAAGTATTTAGGAACAATTAGAATATTTTTCCTGATTTTTTAAATAAAGATACTAAATTTCAAAACATAAAAATAATTTTTAAAAACTAAAATGGGTTTTCAGTAAAAATAATTCTAATAAATCAAATAAAACTCTGAAAAATATAAACTTTTCTCCTCTGAGTTCTCTGTCCTCGGGAATATTTTTCAAAAATATAAAATTTATTTTCTTCATTTAAAATATTTTTATTTAATAAATACCCTAGATATTAAAATAATACTTAAAATTCAAATAAAATTCAAAAAATATTGAAATTTGGTCCAAAGGCTTCTTTGGTCTATGTCTACCTCCAGTAAAAATTTCAAGGGATTAGAATTTACCTTGGTCAAGTTAAAAGTTTTTTTTTTAAATCCTATTTTTGCATGAAAATAATTCTATAAATTAAATTAAATTTTTTAAAATCACATTTTCTCCTCTAATATCTTAATTGGCCCATGAATGAGGTAGCGTAAAAATTTCAAAGTCATTTGAATTGAATTTGACAAATTATGAAGTGTTAGAGCCTTAGGGGAAAATGCGTAATTTTGAAAATTTAGCCTTAATTAACATTTCTGCTTAATTCAAGGAGGGAAATGGACAACCTCTGATCTTAATCAATTTATTTGGATGTTTGAAACATAAGCGGTTAATTGGTAGAAACCAACCTCACTTTCTTAATTGAAAATATAAGTTAATAGATTTCTAAATTATTAAAATTTGGAAGTTTTTTAAAATAAAATGAGCCTAGAACTTAGGGGTATGACTTCTGAGGTCAATAATTAATCAATTTAATACCCCTATTTTGATTTTCAAATCAAATCATGAATCATGACCACCTAAAGCTTAACCTTTTCAAAATTAATTAAGATACTTATCTAGGTCTCAAGAGCTTAGTAGTGACTTATGCTAAATCAAGATTCATTTAAATAAGAATTAGATATGCCTTTGAACCACTATTCTAGGTCTCAATGAGGTCGTTAGCACGAGCCTGGTTTGATATCTGCATGTTGCTTTTTTGCATATTGCATTTTTTCTTGGTGCATGTTGCATTTCACTTCGCTCCAACTGGCCGCCCCAGCCTGGTGAGCATTTCACTTCGCTACGATTGGCTGTCATGGCCCAGTGAGCATCTTACTTTGCTACAACCAGCTACCCCAACCTGGCGAGCATTTCTCTTCGCTCCGATCAGTCACCCTGGCCCGGTGAGTGTCTCACTTTTAGTTCGATCGGCCACCACAATTAGATCGATCGATCGCTTGTATGTTTGTTTGCTTTTGCATTATATTGCAAGTTCGTCTGCTTTGTTGGTGCATCTTGTATGTGTTAGCTTGCATTATCATTATCATTTTCTTATGTTACATTCCTTCAGGTCACTATCTTACCGGCATACCCTCTTTTCTGGCCGTTGCCGTCGTGGCATGCCCACCTTCGGCTCACTGCCTTACCAGGAAACTCTCTTTTAGGGCTCTTGCCGCCACGCCATGCCCATTCCTTTGGGTCACTGCCTTACTGGTATACTCTCTTTTCGAGCCGCTGCCGTCATGACATGCCCACCTTCGGGTCAATGCCTTACCGATATACCCCTTTTTTGGGCCCCTGTCGCTATGGCATGCCTATTCCTATGAGTCACCACCTTCATGGCATACTCTTTATCACTACTTATATGTTTTGATTTTCTTGCATTTTCATTTGTATGTTTACATGGATAGCGAGCCAGGCTTGTTAGGAGAGTGACCCCATATTGGTCGCGATGCCTTAATGAGTATTGTTTGCGAGGTTGGTCCCGGTGAGCAATGCGAGTTAAATCATCCAGATTGACACGAGTATGACTGTGCTAAAGATCTAATAGATCTAACTTGTGTCACCACTCTTCTTGACACCCTTTAGATCCTTCAGATCTTTAGGATGGGGCCGATGTGGCGACCCCGTCAAAGTCATACTATACCCAAAATTACTCTGCACTTAGTACTAGGTTGACGCACTTTTTGGTAGATGGTGTGCTAAGCTAGGATTAAGGGTGCTAGGTAGTCTTTTTAATCCATGGTTATTGTTCTTTGTTGGATTGGTTGTCCTAGCCAGGTATCTTTCTTTTGCATTGTGTTTGTGGTGTGACTGCATGCTGCATATAATGGTAGTGTGCTGGGGTGTTCTTCTATAGGGAGCCATGAATATTTATTTGCACACACACAGCTACCGCTCTAGGGGAGCAAATAATGATTTCTGACCCTTTTGATTGCAGCTGCTATTAGCTCCCCCACTTTTAAGACATGGCTCATGATACGTTATTTGCATGTGAGCTTTCCCGCTGACACTTGTTTTTATGCAGGATTGAGTATTTTTCGTTTCCTATGTACTTTTAAAGTCTAGAAGAGTCATGTAGCAGAAGTAAGATACGGGGACGGGTCCCGAGGTGTTTGGCGCGGGAACAACGTTGAGGGAACCAAGAGCAGATGCTCATGCCCCGTATCTTAATTATGCATTTTATATTGATATATAGAATTAGGATCAGACATATATATGTGGAGTCCGACCGTCTTTTTTTTTTCTGGGATATGTTGCCGACTCAGCGGCACCGGCCTGTTTATTATTTTGATTTGGCTTGTTTTGTCTTTTGCCTCATGTTACATGTCTGCACTTGCACGTGTTTTAGGATTTAAATTCCTAAAAAGATTTCATGATACAATATAAGCTTTTAGGACTTAAATTCCTAAATTTCTTAAAAATCCTAAATAAATATTCAAGATAATTAAAATTTAGGATTAAAATATTCAGATTTAAAAGTTACAACATGTAATTTTCTGCATATATTAATAGGGCCTCCACAATACTTAAGACCGCTCTAGATAACTACATTCATATTTTTATGTCCCGAGAAGGAGTCCCCATACTTCTCCAACCTGACAAGCCCAATATACCTTCATATAGGTGGTTGTCTAGTGCGCCTATGGTGTTAGAAGGCTCCTCGACCCAGACGGGGTATAGGTCCTTTAGTTTGAAGTGTTTCCTGCTTTGTAGCTGAACCTTCACTTTCTCTTCTTTCCTGAGGGATCCTTGATATTTCGGTAGGTATAAGTCCCACCTCTTGGAGCTCCAGCTTGTAGGCATAGGATAGAGTTTCCTTACTTTGACCTTAAGACTACCGAGGTTCCCGTGGACGACATAATTCACAAATTGCTGAACGGGGATCTCAAGACGTTTTGGGTCAACTACCTCCATGTCCAGGTAGACTTAGGGTCCTAGTAACTGTGGATGACGGGTCTGTGATACCCCGGCCCAATTACCTCTACCTTTTAGGATCACTCTACATTTTTTTTTATTGATCCCCTTTGAGCCCTATCGCTAATTAGCTTCGTTGATATCATTTTGACGGTCTTATGCCAATGAGCTGATGGTCATTTGGGATACGACGATTTGTCTTCTGCCCTCATGACCCGTATGTGATTTGACGTGTTGGGATATCCCCGTCAAGATGATTTAGATTATTCCGTCTGCTACCCATTTGAGATGTGAGAGACTTACTCTCTGCCCAATGGCTTAACCTGAGCTTTGAAGCATCGGGATTGTTCCCACACGGAATAACCTTTTTTTGATTGCCTATACCCAGGTCTATGATAATATATGCGAAACTCCTTTTATCGAAAGTATTCTTGGGTATCCCCCAAGAAGTAATTAACCAGTAAGAACACATTCCTCTGGGAGTACTCTTAACACCAGAATAGGGACATATAACTGACTTCCTGGTGTTGGGTAGTTTACGTATATATTTTTTTCGCGGATATTTGTTTAAGGTGCCTCCGCCCGATCTTGTTTGAACAGACATTCTAGATCTATCCTTGTGAGATTTATCACACGAAAACTCTTCACATTTTACTTTTTCACTTGTTTGTCATTTTGTCGTACGTCCCTTCTTATTCAGTTTTTCTCATTTTCGAATAATTTATATGGTTTGGGAGGGAGATTTATTCGAATAAGGGAAGTATACGATGATTGACAAGCCGACGACTCCTTTTAAAATAAAAAAGAGAAAAATGAACGTAAACAATTATTCCAAATTATAAATAATATTGATACGCCATTCACAAATTTTCATCTTCCATCACAAATCTCGAGGCATGACACGAATCTCGAGATAATATTTTAAGTAAGAAACATTCAACTCTCGATAAAAAGTCATCCAGAACTCCGATTTCAGTAAACTTATAATCAAACTGACCAGCATGATGAGACTGACCTAATGATATGAAAACTGGCCTAATCCAAGTCAAATCAAGCCCAAATCAAGTCCTCGAATCACAATTAGAAGATTTTCAGACACATTTGGAAGGTCAAACGGTTGTCGAATATGACAAGTTTACACTCGAATCGAGCGTCTCGACAAGACGGATCCAATGAGCTAAAGATCACTCAATTCTGACATCATTAAGGGATTCTAATGTCCATTAAACACTGTATGATTGAGGAAAGCTCTCCGGACCGTCCGATCAAAATGATTCATAATCCTGCATTAATTGCATCCATAACTCTACAAATAGAGTCACATCTCTCTCATGAGCGGAAGCTGAAGCCTAGAGAAAGCCTAAAGCTTTTAGGAGAAGCTGCAGCTCAGCATCATTGCAGGCCTTCGTTGACCACCGCAGACCATCATCGATCGCCGTCGATCCCCACCGACCGCCCTCGACCGCCGCCGACCTCCATTGACAACCACCGATCGTCATCGACTACGTCAACCGTTCTCAACTTCGACAACCTCCGCCGACGACAACCGTCGATCGCCGACTACCACTGCCCACCTCCATCGATCACCGTCTACAGTCATCGAACACCGCCTACCGTTCTGAACTCCCGTCTGTGGGACATGACATTTTTGTAATCATCAATCAATAGTGAATTTTCGCAATTTGGCCAGACACCGTTTTTTTCCCTTTACGGGATTTCCATGTAAAAATTTCTAGAGTCGTCACTGTTTGATTCTCTTTCATATGTGTGTGTGTTGAATTCTCGTATAATGCTAAGACAATAATCAATTACTCTACCGCCACAATTTTTTCAGCACGCATCAAATATAATGTCTTTGTCATACAGCAATAATAAAATTATTTTCGCGTAATAATATATTTAAAAATAATTTTAACCATACATTCATGAATCGTGGCAAAATTTCCGCTCTCTCTTCAAACTCGATAGTCACGACCTGGGTCACAAGCTCTCGCGAACGGTGCTAAATCGTGTCCGGACCACTAGGCTCTCCTTCATACACATTTTTAAAATACGTCCGGAGCACGAAGTCAAAGGTCAAACTAAATAACAGACGACACATTAATTTGACTTTTTGATGCCTTTCCCTGTTCGGTCAACCCTCCGAACCATCCATATGCATACATATATACAAACAGGTACCTTCCGCTGGCTCCCCTCCCGCCCTGTAAAAATAAACACATGCCATCGGCGTCCGGCAGAAGCCTTCAAGGCCCCAGGCCTCACCCCCTCAAAATTTCAAAAGACTCATGGAAGGCCGGCAAATCCCCTCCGGTGATTGCCGGAGATGTCGGCTCTCGACAGTCTCCGATGATAACCTACCTCCACTCCCCAAAGGTAATCCACGCGAAGCCGCAGGAGTTCATGAGCGTGGTGCAGCAGCTCACCGGAAAGCACGCCAACGAGTTGCAGAGAGCTCCCGGGAGCGGCGGAGGATCCGGGTTGGATTTGGAGAAGGAGATGGAGGAAAAGAGGGAATTCGTTGAAGAAGATCCTCTGCTGCTTACTTTAGGACAGAGCCCCTCTGCTTCGGCTTGGATTTCGGCTTCTTCTTCGATGGTGTCGCCGGGCTTGTTCTTATCATCTCCCACTTTGAATTCTTGTTTGCAGGAGTTTGGTTCTTCGTTTTAATTTGAGCTTTTGTTGGGTTATGATGCCATAGATAGTAAAATACGAAGCTTTTATAAATTATATTTAGAAGTTGGGATTAATGGAGGTCAGGGTTATAGTAACTGATGGTTATGCAGCTTCTTAAAACGAGGGTTTTGATATGTGGTTTGTAGAAAAATAAATTTTTTACAGGCTGCGGAAGTTTCGCAATCTTTCACTGCTTCTGAAATCTGATTGTCAAAACAGACGACTTTTTTAAATTTAGGTTATAATTGGTGGTGATTTATTGGTTTTGATTTTATGGTATTATTTATCGCCATGGATTCGAGTTCAATTTACTGTTTTTTTCAATATTTGATTGGCTAAATGCACTAAAATTTTAAAAGGAGTGTGTATTAAATGCACTAAAAATTTAAAAGCGCCGGCGCATATGACATTATGATGCGCCGGCATCTCTTTTTTTTATTATTTTTATAAATATAACTATTATAATTAATATTATTTTTAATATATATATATTATTGTGAATTGTATTGTTATTTACATAAACAAAATTATTAAATTAAATTTCAATTAATAAAAAAATATAATTGAACAAATTAACTCAACTCACAAAATATAAAATTTGTAAAATTTATGTCATAATTAAATATTTTTGCAACATAATATTTACTAAAAAAATATTATCTTCTGCTTCAAGGTGGAATAGCGTGTGAGGGCGATGAATATCGAGACGGTGGTTGCAGTGGTCGGTGCCGCAACTTATGTTTTTGACATTTCTCTTGGATATCATTGCTTTCAGTTGCGGCATTCATATCATCTCGTGACATCCGGTAAATTTTTTTGTTGAGCTTTGGTGGAGATAAAATTGTGGTATACTGAAATTCTTGCCTACATTAGAAATGCGCATAGAATTCAAATGTTCTAAGAATTTAAATCCATGTCTCCACCAATAGTTGTTGTCCACTTTAAGTCAAATGATAGAACATCATATACTGATGGTACTCCATGGTCGGAAGGTCCTGCAAACCTGGATGGTTTTGCATAGCTAGTGGGTCTTGCATAGGTAGAGGGTCTCACAAAAAATGATTGGGCAGGATAAGCAAATTTTTCGGGATATTCTAGTTCTTGTGATTCTTAAAACAGAAATCATTATGTTTTGCTAAGCGAAGTTGTCTTTGGAGCTTCTTCAATTGATCGTCTCGCAGTTGTGGAAGAGGACCGACGTAGAGCATCTGAGGTTGATCGGCGAGGGCCTTACAGTTTAACATATGTTCTATGAGACGACATTGTTTCAAAATCATGTTGATCGGCGAGGGCCTTGCACTATAATTACATCTAAATATGGTGTCCAAATAACATGGGTATGAAATTAAAAATTAAATTTAGTTAATATATATTTAAGATAATATTGTGCAATTAATTAAAAAATGTGTATTATACTCGACTCTGTCTGATTCCATCAATTTCATTTATATATATCATGACATTTAGGACCGACACATTTCGTACCCACTTTTCACTCCACATACATGCTATTTAAGCAAATGAGTTAAATGTAATTAAAAAAATTAGTGTGTTTAGCTAAAAAGAGAGAATTTTTTTTGTATGTGATTCTGAGAAATTTGCATGTTAATTCCTGGAACCAAAACACGAAGAGTTGGTCGACCAACATAAAAGTGCTCTCAAGCCCACATTTGAAGCAAGTGCTAACTTTCACCAAGTGGCATGTGAAGGCTTGATATCTAGATTCAATTCTCTATAAAAATATGCTAGAACCCCGCCACCAAAAGAATATTGTCTAAACTCATTCAAATCTTCCAATAACGGTAAATATTCTATGTGAACATGCGATCTAGATATATCTAGAACTAGGAAGCATCTAACATGCCTAAAAAATTCATGTGGTGGTAAATACACTTGAAACTCCCTATAGAATTGTTATAGAGCCAACACAACAGCAACATAGCCTGTAAATGAGACCGTACCAAATAGAATTTTGATTTATTATTATGGTCTATGGGATGGTGATAGACAACAACATCTTTAGGATGGTCACTCAACCAGTCATCTCAACATGCCAGCCAACATGGCCAGCACAACCCCGGGCCAACAACATTCGACCCCATTATGAAATTCCCATCTGTCCTAATACTGAGGAGTACTTAAATATCTTGTAGAGTTGCTGTCATTTTACCTAATAGATATGTATAATGTGTAAGTGCTGACCTCACTTTTGGTTGAGGTTTAGTTTTTCTTCTTTAGTGGCCTAAAGTCTAGCCATAGGATTTTCCTATTGACTATTCCTAGAAAACTAGAAAAGGAACCATCACCATTAGACATTCTAAACTCCTCTTTACTCAACTTGAACCTCCACATATTGGTTATAACCTCTAGCACTTAGTAAGTGGGGTCAGTATGGAGGATCTCAAGAAGAGCCCCCATAGGACTGCTTGACCTTTTGATTGACCCTGGGTGTTGATCTAGAGCTAGTTCACTCACTGTCACTCACTTTCACCCCATTAACTTGCAACCCTAAACTCAAAATTGTTGACTTTGATCCATTGATCTTTTGGGAGACTCATGTAGATGGTCCCCTAGATCCACCAACCTTAGGCTAGGATTAAGCTAAGACCAGTACATAGAGGACCCAAATGAGGATTTCATTGGTCCATAGCTCATACATAGTGGTTGGCACCCCAATTCTACCAAAAAAAATCCAACTTGGTCTTATATACCTCAATCCACCCAAATTACGTAAATGCCCTTGAAACCCCAAATTTCGCCAAAATTCCCAATTTAACCCAAAATACCCAAATTTGTTCAAAAAAATTTCTAAACATTTGAAATTACCAAAATTGCCCAAAACATCCCAAAATTACCAAAATACCCCCAAATTTGTCAAAATTACAAAAAATACCATTGGTGGCCCAAACTTTCCCAGAACATCCAACATCACTTCAAATGTCTCTAAAACAATTTTGGACCCTTTAATTGAACCCAATTTGTCCAATTCAACCATTTTGACCAAAACCCCCAAATTACCTTTAAAGGCCCAATTTCGCCAAATTCATCCCAAATGTCCATCAATTTGGCCCCAATCCTCCCCAATTTCAATTCTAAACTCAAATTAAAATTTCATATGATCAATCCAAAATAAATCCAAGCCCATCCTTTGAGCTCCATTTTGATCCAAATTAAACCCCCAATTTTGACCCTATGACTTAACCGCACCTAATTGAACCCCATAACCTACTCAATTTACCTCAATTTGAATCATAAACTCTTCATAACAATCCTACACATCAAATTGGACCTTAATTTGGACTTGTTCAAGCCTCAATTTCACTCAATTTCAACCCACATTTAAAATTCCTAAATTTGCCCCAAATTAGCTATGTCCCCAAATTCCACCAAATTGAATGCTCTAAACCCAAAATTGACACTCAATTGATGTTGAGAACTCTTCATGAAATTCCTATAGCCATTTTAAACCATCAATTTAGACCTAACCCAACCTTAGCCCAACCTAGACACAAGTCTAACCCAACACCCCCAAATTGACCAAATGCCCAAAATCTCTCTAATTGAACCTCCAAATCAAATCAAATTTACTCCAAACCTTTTCAAAACCTTTTGTGACTATCATATGCACCAATTTTATCAATTAACTGAGCTAAATGCCATGGCTAGCCTAACCCAAACCCAACTTCTAGTCATTTTGACCCAAATTGAACCCATGCACCAAAATTGACTTAGTCATCCCAAAGTCACCAAATTGATGACACCATAGCCACCAAGTACACCCTAGTGACCAACCTAGACTCTCCTAAACAAGCCAAGGTGAGCTATGGATCAATGGTCTTCTAATTTAAGGGATTTTACCCCTTTTTGGACTAAGCTTGAGATATCTTCTTCATCATGCCTTATCATTAGGGGTAAACCATGATTAAGCATCCTTTGGCTTCCCTGAGCCAAGAAGTAACCATACCCTTGCCAGACACCACCTCAACCACTGGAAATAACCATTCCAAAGGTGCCCCCATTGGCCAAAACCCAAAATTAAACCCTCCTGACTTGGCTCACTCTAATTGGATGCTTGGGCCTTTCTTCCCTCCACCTCAGCAGGCTTTAACAACCAACTCCCAGCCCTGAGCTCCACCAGACGGCCATGGCTTTAAATTGACCTCTCCACTACCAAGGAGGAGAGTGCTTGAAACCTTTGGGAAACTCTGCTAAAACCTCAACAGAGCCTCTCCAAACCAACCCAAGTGCAATCCTCTTACTCTCAGCCACTCATAACCACTCCACAGAGCCAATTTCTTCACTAAAATTTGCCCAAAAACCAAGTCAGATCTCTCCACTCCACCACATTGTACCAAAAATTCAATTAATTGTGCACACACCATCTCCACAGTGAAAGAAGTTGATTCCTCGCAAATGGCCCCTCTGAAACAGCCTCTAGGATAACTCTAGACCAACACCTGAAATTAACTTTGATAAAAAACATATCTAGATAATTCATCAGGGGCAAGACTTCATCTAAAGGTTTGTTGGACTCAATTGAGGCTACCACAACCATATGATTTAGGCCTCCCCACACAAACAAAGGTATTGAACCTCAACCCTAATCCGAGCCTATTTTGATTCATTATACGTATTTATTGTATTTCATATTGTATAAACCTTATTCATAAGTTTTTCTTGAGCAGGTGAAGGTTTAGAAATAAACCCCATATGATTTGGTTGAGTCTCGATGAAGAACTTAAGGTTTTAGTGTGAACGTCTAATGGGTTAGGTCATTTGGGGACGATAGCAGAGAGTCATCCGATCGTGCGTTTATTTGATCAACAGAGAAGATGAAGTCGGACCAAATCTTGGTGCGAAAAGGCGGGCTGACAAGGCGGCTACATGGCTGGTGGTGTCAAATGGTGGAGCGCTGCGTGGAGACTTCGATGCGGATGAGGATGAGTTGGCACCGCGCTGGATAAGTAGAAAAATAGGGATTTTTGAATTCTTTTAAATGCCTGAACTTTAAAAATCCATATCTTTCTCTAGAAAAATCATAAAAATAAAATAAAAATACCATCTTGCTCAATGAACAAAAGAGAGTAATGTGGACAAAAAATAAAAATTATTTTCTTATTCCTCGATTCTTAATGAATTAAATAACCTTTGGAGTATTTTAATTCATTATGATCAAACATTGCTCACCATGGCTTGAAATTTTCAGGATTTATTCCTCACGATAGCGACTATATCCTTTGATTTTTCCAGGGTCAGAGGGCAGCTCTATGCTTCTAACCCTAATTTTCAATCTAGGGTGACCATTTTGCCTATTTTAATTATATAAATTAAAATATCATGACGTCTTGAATTATCTTGTAAATTTCTATAATAAATTAAATGTAAATAGCTTGTGTTAATTTATGTAAATTATATAGTTATCCAAAACTGACAAAATTAATTAATCCTACTTTGTTCATAAAAGTCATGTTCATCCACTGGAAAAATTTGAAAATTATTTGATTAAGTTCAAGTATTAAAATTGATTTTCTAAGAAATCATGTATTTTTGTACAAAAATTATTATATTAAATTAAATACACTTGAGAAAATTATGAAAAGTGGTTTTCTGAGTTCCTTGTGATCAGAGGCACTTGGAAAAAATAAAAATTAATTTTTATAAAATACTTAATTTTGGATCTTTATTTTGAATTTAAAAATAATTAAAAATAATTAAAAATTGCAAAAATATCAAAATATTTTAAAATATGCCTAATTGTTTTCTGATCACTTGAGACTCATTAAAATATTTTTTCTATTTTTTCTAAGTTAAAAATAAATCTTAAAAGCTTAAAAGTGAATTTTCTTTATTTTTGCATTAAAATAATTATAATAAACAAATTAAAAATCATAAAAATACAAAATTTGATTCTCTTAGTTTTTTGAACTGAGAGAAGTTTTATACAAATATAAAAATAATTTTGGTAATTAAAGCACTATTTTTTATTTAATTAAATCATTGGAACTTTTTAATATTTTGATAATAATAATAAAATTTAACTCAAAAAAATCATGAAATTTTTGTTATGTATTTATCTGACCTAAGAAAACCTCTAATAAATTTCTCATAAATAAAAAACTTTATCTTGGAAAGTTAAATAAATCAATTTCTAAAAAAAAACCTATTTTTTGGGTTTAAATAAATATTTAAAGTAAATTAAATTTTGAGAAGTCCACATGTTCTCCTCTAACATTATAATTACCTCATGGATATGACACTCTAAACCCTCAAAGTCATTTGAGTTGTGGTTAATGAGTTATGAGGTGAAGTGCCCCAAGGGCAAAATAGTCATTTTAGACTTTGGTGCCTTAATCAAAATTTAGGATTAACCAAGGGAAGATGGGTAATTTTGATCCTAATAAACTTACTTGGATGATTGAAATACAATGAGATTAAAAGGTAGAAACTCACTCACCACCCTTACACAACATCAACAATATCATAATTCTTCTAATCTTCATGACTTGGAAGTGAACTAAGATCAAACTATTCTTAAGTGATGGGCTTAAGATAGAAAAATGATAAATTACTTTTCTCAAGCCCAAAGTTAAGGATGATATGATCATTCAATAAGAATACATATCACTTAAATCAAAATTTTGATGCTCACCATTTCACCTATCATGATTGTTAAAGGCATAGTAGTGACCTAGGCTCAATGTCTAAACTCAATTGATCGGATTTAGAAGATAACATGATTGGTGATTAACATCTTTAAACACTACAAGCCTGACTTTAATTGTAGGCACTATAATATTTAAATGACCTAAACTTGCCTTAGGGGCACCCACTCACATAACCTTTAAACGAAACATCAATTGATTAATTGGGTATCCTCTCATCGAGATAATTAAATTGTCAAGTTTCACTAAGTGACGGGGTTGTCACGCTTCAACCTCGGATGATTAATGGAACAATACGTTAAGTCCAAAATGAACTTGGAATATTTTAAGAGATCTTCAAGATGGTCCAGGGTCATGCCTCAAGCATTTTTGAATCTGTTGGACATTCTGAAGGGAAATTTGAACTTGCCTTATTTTTGTCTAAAATTATCCATTAGGATCTTCTGAGATTCAATAAAGTCATAACTTGGGGTTTGGTAGCTAAACCTTCATCAACTCCTGCAATTTAAATTCCCTACAAAATTACATACATGCTTTGTGAATATTAACCTTTCAGGTGGTGGAACGAGAAGAATCGATAGGTACGGTTTTAAGTTAATGCATTTACCTTTCTGTGCTTCTGGCCTCGAGCTTGCATGTTAAACAACGATGTCACCTTGCATAAAAACCAAAATTGCTACGCAAAACCAAAAATGCTACATAAAAGCAAAACCAAAAATAAATTAATCAAGATAAAATTCACCGCCACAGCATTAAAAATATAAGACAACTCAAAATTTAATCACAAACATCTCAAAATAACAATTGCAACATGTCTTTAAAGGATAATTGGAAATCCCTCGGAGGAGGTAACCTACGGTTACTAACGAGACTTCCCACGGTCTAAATGAAAGTATGGAACTCATTGAGTTGAGTTTAGTAAATTCATTTAGATTGAGTGAATCTGACAGAAAATAGTGATACCGGAATGAGGGAACCATAGGATCCTAACTAGTGTGGCTCTAATAAACTTTAATATGCCTCATAATATTTAAATGATCATAACCATAGGAACATTTGATTTGACATCATAACCTGACACATTAGAAAACTTAAACTCATCACGACGAGGAGCTTGGAGCTAGCATTGTGGGCAGCACGACCATCTTCAACAGCAGAACATGATACATCAGTTAAACCACTCTTTCTTTAGAATTAAATAACCAAGCCATAGAACTTCTAGGTGGTTTGTTTATGCAACATAAATCCTCAACTCATCTTCAGGCTTTTGTATAACTCTGCTATACAATATAAACCCTAACTTGTCTTAGGATTTTGAGGTTTTCGTTCATTACGACCTAAATCCTCACATCTTCCAGGCTATTTGTGTGATTGTTTCACATGAATGTAAGCCATAAAAAAAGTAAAATTTGCAGGAGAAAAAATTTAAATAATCTCTCTTTCAAGCCAAACCATACGGTAGCTTGGGAAGTCACCGAGGTACTTCTTCGGATTTATGACATCCCCTAGTTCTTCCTCTTTTGGATTCCAAAAACAAAATATTACAAATTTGAGTCATTCCCCTTTCACACCTCTTTGTCTGATCTCATTGAAAAGCCCTATTCTTTTGACCTCTTTGAAGATAATATTGATTGATTTTTTTTGAGAGTTTTCTTGAGTGACTTCGGTCATTTAAGATGTAATTAACTATAGGGGCTTGCTCATATAAGATGCTTTCTGAACCCAGCTTAATATAAACCCTATTTAATTTTTCATATTAAATGGGGAAAATTATCGGCTTATAAAATGGTTTTCACAGGTCAAACAAATATCACATATCTCTTAGTTTATTTGATCGAGCCTCACCCTCAAGTCTTGTGTTTATCTTTCGGGATAGATACATGACTTGAGGTGTAGTGCTCTTTCTTCTGAACTATGAAAGATATGGGATTTGTTTTATTTCATATTTTTCTAAACTTATATGTATATATAAGTAAATTAATTTCTTTTCTGAAGCAGGCGATGAGATTCCGATTCCGGTGGCCAACAGCTTCCAACGGGCAACTCCTTAACTAAAATAGTGCCGACAGCTTCTGGCGACTCCGCAGGGGATTAACTTCTCTCCCCATTTAAATTAGAAGATATTATCTTCACACATCAGTAATGTGTCCACGTCCCTCTTGGACCAGATTACCCTTCTTCCGTTGGCATGCTCCACCCATTTCTTTCTTGGGCGAGTACGGTCAACTCTTTTGAACTTCAGGACTGTCCGTTCAATCACCTTTGAATAGGAAGGTTCATGAGGCCATTAAGGATTGTCCGTTTAATCACCTTTGAATAAGAAAGCTGCTTTCTTTTTTTGAAGCTACTGCAATGTTGTTCCCAATGCTTACTTTCTCATGCAACCTGCCGACGAGTCATGATGCCCGCAATGTCACCCCTACCATCAAGTTCGGAGTCGGATTTGAAGATTTTGAGGTCATTCTCGAGAAAGCCCCATTCTTTGTGATGAAAGTCGCTACTTCAGAGGTTCAGGAATCTTTTGTTCAGTTTAACCTGAGTTGCCCTCAGGACTTCCCTTTTTACAAGAAAGTTAAGACTACTGCTATTGCGGCACCTACCAAGCTTGTTGTTTCCATTTTTTGTTAAGGGAAAAGAAGTTATGATCGTTAAAAACTCGAATGAAGGATTGATTGTCCTGCCGTTAGTATTTGAAATTGGATCAAGTTCGAGGACCGTACCGTTAACCCGAACCCAAAGGAGAAGCCGCAGCCGGAAGGTTCAGAGGGCTACTAAAGCTCAGATTTTCAAGGAAGTACTTGTTGATGAAGTTCCTCACAAGGATGAGTCAGGATTACCGGAGACCTATCCACTTTTGCAAGGGATTAGGTTCCATCCCTTAATGGATACTAATAGGTACGAAAGTATTCAGAAGATCGCCACTACTTTACCATCACCTAATGGACATGGTAGGGAGAGGAAGAAGCCTGCTCCTATCACCCGAGTCAGTTCATTTTTCTAGATACTAGCTACCAATAAAGGTTGTTCAGTTGGAGAGTTACTCAAATAAGTGGGATGTACAGTATCCCCTTGCATGAAGAAAGAAATTCTAAGGGACGTCAGAGTTGCCAGACGATCTCAGAAATAAACTGAAGCTTTGTCTGCTCGCATTCCTATCTGGTTCCGCTTGAGAAGTAGAGTTGATACCACCATTGTTGCTACTGATTCTACCGTCACTAAACTCGCAGAACATCAACTAGTTAACTCATGTCTGGGTCCAAAAATTCTATTGATTACCGGTCACAAGGATCTTCTTAAAGTTTGAAACGGAAAGACGAAGAGGTTACCCAGTACTGTATCTGGTCTGCACCATGGGGAACATCCTTCTCTTCGACATGTTGTTGACCTCACTTTTGGTTGAGGTTTAGTTTTTTTCTTTTTATTAGCCTGAGGTCTAGCCATAGGACTTTTCTACTGACTATTCTTAGAAAACTAGAAAAGGAACTCTCACCATTAGAAAATCTACACTTCTCCTTACTCAACTTGAAGTTCCACATATCGTCCCTAACCTCTAGCACTTAGTAGGTGGGGTCATTATGGGGGAACTCAAGATGAGTCACCCTTAAGATTGCTGGGCCTTAGGGTTGACCCTGGGTGTTGGTCTAGGGCTAAGGCACTCACTTGCAATCACTTAAACTCACAATCACTCACTACCCTAAACCCAGAATTTCTAGGCTCTGACCCCTTGATACTTTTGGGAGACTCCTGTAGGTGGTCCCTTAAACCCGTTAGCCTTGGGCTAGCGTTTAGCTAAGACCACTACATAGAGGACTCAAAATGGGGTTTCCATCGATCCATGGCTTATTAATGGTGGTTGGCACTCTAACTCTACCAAGATACCCAACCATCCTTTTGCCCCTAAATTCTCCTAAATTACCTAGATACCCTTGAGACCCCAAATTTGACCAAAATTCTCAAATTTACCCAAAATACTCAAATTGGCTAAAAAATCATTTCAAACACCTTATCAACACCCAAACTATCCAAAATCACCAAAATTGGCAAAATTACCATAATACCCCTCCTTACCCCAAAATTCCAAAAATTCCAAAAGATCCCAAAAATTTCCAAAACCTCTCAAATATTCCCAATTTCATTTTTATCAACTATCACATAGCCCAATTTGGCCAATTTGGCCATCTTTGATCAAAATCCCCAAATTGCCCTTTAAAGGCCCATATTTCCCCAAATCACTACAAATGTTTATCAAATTGGTCTTAATTTACCCCAATTTCAATTATAAACTCAAATTCATCTTTTATTTGACCAACATAGACCAAATCCAAGCTCAACTGGTCCATGATTTGAACCCAATTTTGAGCTAAACCAAAAACCCAATTTTGGCCCTATGACTTGGTTCCACCAAATTGAACCCATGGTCTGCTCCATTTGCCATAATTTATGTTTAAAAATCTTCATAACATCCCCATACATCAAAATTGAGCTTCAATTGGCCTTGGTGAGGCCTTAATTTCATTTTATTTCAACCTAAGTCCAAAAGCCCCAAATTTGCCCCAAATTAGCCATATCTCAAAATCTCACCAAATTGAGAGCCTTAACCCTAACATTTCCACTCCATCCCTTCATGAAAAATATTCAAAACATCTCCCTTGATCATTTGAATCATTCATTTTGGACTTATCCCAAGGCTAGCCCAACCTAAACCCATGTCTAGCCTAACATGCCCAAATTGACCAAATTTCAAAAATCCCTCAAATTGACCTACCAATTGAACTCAAAATCACTTCAACCCTTCACCAGAAATCTTCATAGAAATCATCTACACAATGTAGATCAATCAAATAGGTCAATTGACATGGCTAACCTAGCCCAAACCCAACCTTTGATCACTTGAACCCACATTGAGCCCATGCATTAAAGATGGCCTAACCACCTTAAAGTAATCAAATTAACTCCACCTCAGCCATTGGTTAGACCCTAAGAATGAGCAAAAACCCATCTAACCCAAGTTAAATGAGCCATGGACCAAAATTCCCCCAAATTAAGGGATCTTATTTCAAAAAATACACATGCTTAAGATACCCTTACCAAAACTAAACCCCATTGCATAAAATTGCTTTGACTGATTCCCCTGGATGCCTTGAGTACCTAGCCACCTTCCCCTGCCATGGCGGGCCGGCCTAGTCACCAAAGAAGCTCAAAACTGAGAGCCACCCCCATGGAACTTCACCCAAATCAAACCTAGAGGCCAGCTCAGCTAAATTAAGTTGTAGAGCTCCTCTGCTCTCCACCGAAGCAGCACAATGCACACCCTAATTGACCATGACATTGACCAAAGGAAAATATGTTGATTTTTCATACCTCTTTTATACTGTTTTTAATGATATTGCACTTTAAAGAAAGGTATTTTTGATAACTTGAGGACATGAATAGTTAAGTTTGGGGAATTTTGACCAAAGGAAAATATGTTGAGATTTAAGGACAAGTAATAGTTAAGTTTGGGGGATTTTGGCCAAAGGAAAATATGTTGAGATTTTCATATCTATTTTATACTATTTTTGATGATATTGCACTTTAAAGAAAGGTATTTTTGATGTTTTGTTGTAGGATTTTATAAAATTACTTAAGGACAAGTAATAGTTAAGTTTGGGGGATTTTGACAAAAGGAAAATATGTTGAGATTTTCATACATATTTTATATGAATGTAAGCCCTAAAATAATAAAATTGGCAAGATGAAACACTGACCAAAGGAAAATATGTTTAGATTTTCATACCTATTTTATGCTTTTTAATGATATTGCACTTTAAAGAAAGGTATTTTTGATGTTTTGTTGCAGGAATGATGAATTAGGATCATTGGAGCAAAAAGATGCATGGAATATTGCACTTTAAAGAAAAGTATTTTTGATGTTTTGTTGCAGGAATGATGAATTAGGGTCATTGGAGCGCACTTTAAAGAAGGGTATTTTTGATGTTTTGTTGCAGGTATGATGAATTATGGTCATTGGAACAAAAACGAGCAAGAAATGATATTTTGCCCTGTCACCTTTCGATAAGTTTTTGGATGCTTAATCTCTTTTACACTTCTTGCATATTTTTGAATGAGATTACACTTTAAAGGAAGGTTGTTTTCATGCTTATTTTGTAGGGTTATCTATTAGGAACGCAACACAACTGAAATGGGGCGAAACAGAGCTAAAACAGAGCCAAATTGAGCGAAACGGTGGAGCTGGGCAGTTTGCCCGCCGACAGTGCCAAAATGGTGTCGACGGCGAGATTTACCCGAGAAGACTGAAAAACGACAAAAAAGCTAGCCGACAGCGCCCTCGAGCCCGCTGACAGCTCCCGGGACGACTATGGACCGACTTTTGGCAGTTATGGGCTGAAATTTAATGTATTTAGACGCTTTTTGAAAGAATGCTTTGTGGCAACTCTTCAAACTTCATCCCTACACTTTAAAAGAACAAATTTAGGTTAGAAAAAGGAGATTTTTATGAGAGAAATGTTAGGAAAAGTGTGGAGAAAGTTTAGGTTTCTTCAAATAGGAGTATAAATGTAGATTTCTACCCTTTTGGAGAGATTGGAGAGGGGATTTTGAGAGAATTTGTAAGGAAATGTTCTAGCATTACATAAATCGACAGGAGACTTTATGGGAGAGATTTTCTTCTTTCTTTCAAGGGAAAAAGCTAAGTATTGTGTTCTTCATTATCTTATAATTTTGTAAACACTTATCTAGTGGATTTGCTTTGGTTAAATTAAGTTTTCGTTGTGTTTTCTTCATGCTTTGTGATGGGCTTCTCTTACTCTCTCTTCTTATTTGGAAATAATGGCATGAAAAGATTATGCCATTGTTTTCATTTTACTTTTCTTTTATAATGAGTAGAATTCATGTTCAGAATTTTATGATGCATGTTAGAAGTGGATTTAATTATCAATGTGATGGTTTTTACTTGCACTTTATTTACATTACAATAAAGGCTTGTTGTAGTGTTAAAGTTTGTTGTAATTGCATTAAGACCCGAGAGGGCTGTGTAATTCTCAACAAAGTAGAACCACATTCAGATTCCATAGGTGGTTAAGTTCATGGGAGTTGAATGCAAATAAATAGGGAAATATACTTTGATGGGCGTAGAATTTGAGATTTTAGGGTGACACACTAAAACCCCCAATTCAATCCTATTGTTTGAGTACTGAAGCGGAGATGTTAACCCTCAGGCAAGGGGAATGTGGGAGCTCCGAAGTGAGAGCTGGTATCCTCCCAGCCTAGCCACGGATTCAATAAACAAGCATGGATTAGTCAATGTTCTTTATGCCTGGACCAAAGGGTAAAAAATAGGATTGCTCCTATTTGGGACATACAATATTTAATGCATCTCATTCCTTTACAATATCTAATTCATTACATAAGAATAGTAGTTTTTAAAATCTCAAAATTCTCCAAACCAATTCATCCAAAAAGGGTTATCTTTAGAATTAACACTTGCATTTAGGAGTAGTTACTTGATAAAACATCATTTTAATCGATATTCCTAACTAAGGACTAATTGTAGTATACTAGAATTTGATTAAGGACCTCTTGCCTCACTTCCTTGTGGGATCTATAAATGAGACTCCACTAGAGCCCTGTATTACTTGAGCGATACGTATACTTGCGTTTGAAATTGTGAATTTACAAAATCATTATAAATATATAAATTTGGGTTCATAAATTCTTGCATATTAAAATTTGCATCAAGTTTTTGGCTCTGTTGTCGGGGATTTAAATCTTCTAGCAGCGGTATCAAATTCTTGTATTTTTAAGCATATATAAAGTCGCTGTCAACTTTTTGGCGCCGTTGTTGCGAGGGAAGCTTCGGTAAGAACTTTAGGAGAATTTTAGTTGAAGTAATTAGGCTTAGACTTGGAAAACTGTTATGTCGTAAAAATTGTTTTGTGTGAAAAATGTTTTTATATGAAAAAGTGTGAAAAAAAAATTTATGAAAAATAAGGTGTTCACGAAAATATTTTGTTGTGTTGAATATATTGCATCTGTTATTTGTTTAATTGTTAATGTATTGTTTGTTGTGCTACGTATGTAAAACAAAGGATCTGCAGGACTTGTGCCTTATGATCCTGAGTTTGAAAAAAAGAAAAAAATAAAAATACAAAGAGGACTTGAAAAACTAGAAATGGAAATGGAAAACTCTCAAGATAATAATTTAGAAAATCATCATACTTCATTGAGAGATTACATAAATCCTACGACAGATGAAATTCACTCAAGTATACAAAACCCTGTCGTAGAAGCTGACTCATTTGAAATAAATCCCGAGATTATCCAACTGGTGCAGAACAATTAGTTTGGGGGAACTCCTTTGGAGGATCCATATTTACAATTATCAAATTTTATAGAACTTTGTGTTATATTTCGTTATAACGGTATGTCAGACGATGCTGTTAGACTAAGGCTTTTTTAACTTTGTGCTATATTTCGTTATAACGGTATGTCAGACGATGTTGTTAGACTAAGGCTTTTTTCCTTTCTCACTAAGGGATAAGGCTAAAATGTGGTTATACTCAGTAGCA
>JXCR01045523.1:197676-211934 GCA_002079205.1 Phalaenopsis hybrid cultivar | reverse complement strand
CAATTCGATCCTATCGTTTCGGTGCTGAAGTGTAGATGTTAGCCCTCAGGTGAGGGGAACGTGGGAGCTCCAAAGTGAGAGCTGGTATCCTCCCAGCCTAANGAAATATGAGGAACAAGGATATGAATCAATATGAAAAGGAAGAGCTGAAAGAAAAAATTAAATTCGAGGACTATGTAGGAATCCCTGGATTTGGAAAAAATTGGGCTATTGATCAAGAATTACTTAATTGGAATTTTGATCCAGGTAGAATCATTTATCGGGCTAACAACGTTAAATCAAGTGCTTTATGGGAGACAACCCACAGTTATCTGTGTGGTTTGATTTAGTATGCTTAAGAGTGAAGATTGTTAGTGTTGTATTGCGTTTGCTTTAGTGTGGATTGATCAGTTTGCTTGATTTTGGTACATGTTTGGATTGTAAGTTATTTGATTTACTTTTTGTGTGTCATGAGGGAGATATTCATTAAATTCTTATTATGGTTAGACTTGTATGTTCTCTTGTAGTAGTTGGATTGACGAGTCCACTATAACTTGGGTCTAACCTGGACTTGAGTTTTACAAAAGACATTATGAATTTTTACAGCGATACTTCCATCTTAATTTTGTTACTTCCTTTCTAGGACTTTGTTTTCATTTGATACTAGTCGTGAACCTATTAGATGAGTAACTTGTGGATGATCTTACACTATCCTTATAACTGTTAGAGGTGCTTAATTATTGGGATATGATGATTTCTGGTGTTGGTGCTCAAGAACTAATATATCGGGGATAATCTTATCTTTGGAATTAGAATCTATAAAATCATTTATAAGCACCCAATATGTTTGTATAGGGATTCCGTTAGAAATTCGAAGTAAGTTAGTGAGATGCAATGAGATAGAGAAAGAATTGACCTCATTTATCTAGTTTATATTTTTGTGTTTGTGTTTGTGTTTGTGTTACAATTTATAAGAATTGAATAACCTTTTTATATTTTAATTTGATACAGGTTATGCTAGTTAGATTTGTACTTATTTTGAAATTTCATTACCTAGCAAATTCTCTAATGATTTATATGTATAGAAAGCTCCTAATGTTACAGACCAGATGAAGCAGAAATTTTAAGAAGGACTGAAAAAATTTTAGAATGATGAAAATGCCTAAAGTACTGAGGTACGATTTATATTTAGAATTTTTCTTTCCACCTGTATCATTTCATATTGAAAATTTTAAGTTTGGGAGAAGGAAGAAAAAGATTAACTATTAGATGTTCTCAATTTAAATATTTTTAAAAATTATTAATATGATTTTATGTAGTGAATTTAATGGAGAGAGCTATATTTTGTAGATATTTAAATATTATGGTAGATTTAAAAAATATTTTCGTATGAAAATTAATTTTGTAGATTAAGATATTTAGTATAAGAGAATAAGACTATAGTTAACTATCGAATCTTAGAAATTCATTTGAGAAGAAAATAAAGTAAAGGAAACTATATTTTGAAGTATTAAGAATCTTGGAAATTCATTTGAGAAGAAAAGAGTGGAAAATTAATTTTGTAACTTAAGATATTTAGTATAAGAGAATAAGATTATAGTTAAGTATTTAAAGTAAAGGAAACTATATTTTGAAGTATTAAGAATCTTGGAAATTCATTTGAGAAGAAAAGATTAGGGCTCAATGATGTAAAAGCTATGAAATATTTAGAAGGTAAAAGAATGCTTTGAGTTTCAAATTTAGGGAAAGAAAAGTGATGCTCAAAATCATTAAAGGCTATCCAGATATAGTAATCCTCACTTGAAAAAGGAAAAAGAAAGGATTGACAACAATCTCAGAAAAGAAAAGAAAAATATATAGGATTGAAAGCAATCCAAATTAAAAAAAGAAAAGAAAAGAAAAAAAAATATAAAAGTGAGGAGATGCCTAATCAAAATTGCTTCACTACCTACTTAAAGGGAAAACCTAAATACATTCCTGAACTTATATTTATGGATTAGCATCTTTTTCTAGTAAGAGTTCTTCACTGGACCTACCTAAAGGGAAAACCTAAATAAATTCCTGAACTTATATTTATGGAATAGATCTTTTACTAGTAGTGTTCTCATGAAGTTCCTATCATTTGAATATTCTAAGTGACTTGATATTACAACATATAGTCATTCTTGAAATGTATAGAAAACTAGGACTCTTAAACTTGATGACTACATAATCTTTTACCTACAGAGTTAATTTAATTACTTTAATTTTTTTAAAAAATCTCACTATGGTATTCACTTAAATAAAAATTATAGTATTTCTGAATAAAAACTTTACTAAAATAGATCATAACTTTTATGTGGTACTAAAATTACTTGAGGACAAGTAATAGTTAAGCTTGGGGGATTTTGACAAAAGGAAAATATGTTGAGATTTTCATACCTTTTTTACACTGATTTTAATGATACTACACTTTAAAGAAGGGTATTTTTGATGTTTTATTACAGGTATGATGAATTATGGTTATCGGAGCACAAAAAAACAAAAACGGTGCAATTTGGAGCAAAAACGAGCAAGAAATGAATATTTGCCCTGTCACCTTTCGATAAGTCTTTTGATGCTTAATCTCTTTTACACTTCTTGTATATTTTTAAATGAGATTACCTATTAAAGGAAGTTTGTTTTTATGTTCATTTTGTAGGGCTATCTGTTAGGAACACAACACAATTGAAATGGGGCAAAACGGAGCTAAAACGGAGCAAAACATAGCGAAACAGTGGAGCTATGCAGTCTGCCCGCCGACGGTGCCAAAACGGAACCAACGGCGAGATTTACGAGAGAGGACCAAAAAATGATAGAAAAACTCGCCGACGGCACCCTTGAGCCCGCCAACGGCACCCGGGACGGTTATGGGTCGAAATTCTATGTATTTTGATCCTTTTTGAAAGGATTATTGTGGCAACTCTTCAAACTTCGTCCCTATCCTTTAAAAGAATGAATTTAGGTTAAAAAAAAAAGGATTTGTATGAGAGGAATATTAGGAAAAGTGTGGAGAAAGTTTAGGTTTCTTAGAATAGGAGTAGAAATGTAGATTTCTACCCTTTTGGAGAGATTGAAGAGGGGATTTTGAGAGAATTTGTAAGGTGATGTTCTAGCATTGTATGGATCGGGGGGAGACATTGTGGGAGAGATTTTATTCTTTTTTTCAAGGGAAAAAGCTAAGTATTGTGTTCTTCATTATCTTATGGTTTTGTAAACACTTATCTAGTGGATTTGCTTTGATGAAATGAAGTTTTCGTTTGTGTTTTCTTCGTACTTTGTGATGGGCTTCTCTTACTCTCTCTTCTTGTTTGGAAATAATGACATGAGAAGATTATGCCATTGTTTTCATTTTACTTTTCTTTTATAATGAGTAGAATTCATGTTTAGGATTTTGTGATGCATGTTAGAAGTGGATTTAATTATCAATGTGATGGCTTTTACTTGCACTTTATTTACATTACAATAAAGGCCTGTTGTAGTGTTAAAGTTCGTTGTAATTGCAATAAGACCCGAGAGGGCTGTGTAATTCTCAACAAAGTAGAACCACATTCAGATTCCATGGATGGTTAAGTTCATGGGAGTTGAATGCAAATAAATAGGGAAATATACTTTGATGGACGTAGAATTGGAGATTTTAGGGTGACAGATTAAAATCCCCAATTCGGTCCTATTGTTTGAGTACTGAAGCGGAGATGTTAGCCCTCAGGTGAGGGGAACGTGGGAGCTCCAAAGTGAGAGCTGGTATCCTCCCAGCCTAACCACAGATTCAATAAACAAGCATAGAATTAGTCAATGTTCTTTATGCCTGGACCAAAGGGTAAATAATAGGTTTGCTCTTATTTGGCACATACAATATTTAATGCATCTCATTCCTTTACATTATCTAATTCATTACATAAGAATAGTAGTTTGTAATATCTCAAAATTCTCCAAACCAATTCATCCAAAAAGGATTATCTTTAGAATTAATATTTGCATGTTGTTATAGTTACTATCTTTACATTTAACCTTTGCATTTAGGAGTAGTTAATAGATAAAACATCATTTTAATCAACATTCCTAACTAAGGACTAATTTTAGTAGACAAGGATTTGACTAAGATCGCTTCCCTGTGGGATCGATAAATGGGACTCCACTAGAGCCCTGTATTACTTGAGCGATACATATACTTGTGTTTGAAATTGTGACTTTACAAAATCATTATAAATATATAAATCAGGGTTCATAAATTCTTGCATATAAAAAGTCGCTGTCAATACTTTATATCGCGGTCTTAGATGAATTATTTGGAGCCCTCTTACCCAAGTCAATGTTGAGGGTAAAGAAAATGAACTCTACTGTTTGAGTCGCCGTCTAACACCGACGGAGATAAGGTATCCACCAATTGAGAAGCATTGTCTAGCTTTGTTTTTCACCACCAAAAAGCTTAGACATTACATGCTTTCTCATAAGATCACACTAATTTCAAAAGTTAACCCGTTGCAATATTTAATGACCCGAAAAACACTCTCCAGACACTGTTGATCTCAGTTTTAGTTGAGGTTTAGTTTTTTCCTCTTTAGTAGCCTAAGTTCTAGCCATAGGACTTTCTTATTGACTATTCCTAGAAAACTTGGCAAGGAACCCTCACCATTAAAAATTATACGCTCGTCTTTGCTCAACTTGAAGTTCCACATATTGACTCTAACCTCTAGCACTTAGTAGGTGGGGTCACTATGAGGTAGCTCAAGGAGAGTCTCCTTAGGACTATCTAACCTTAGGGTTGACCCTGGGTGCTGGTCTGGAGCTAATTCACTCACTTGCATTCACACTCACTCACAATCACTAACAATCTTAAACTTAAAACCTGTTAACTTTTATCCCTTGATCTTTTGGGAGACTCATGTAGATGACCCCCTAAACCCATTAGCCCTAGGCTGGGGTTTAGATAAGACCAGTACAGAGAGGACCCAAATGGGGTTTCCATTGGTCCATAGCTTATATAGGGTGGTTTGCACCCGAATTCTACCAAAAATATCCAACTTCCCAAATTTGGTTAAAATCCTCAAATTCATCCAAAACGCCCAAACTTGTTCAAAAGTCATTTTAAATCTTTTGAAAATACCCAAATTAGCTAAAACTACCCAAAAATTCCAAATTTACCAAAATACCCCCAAAATTGCCAAAATTACAAAAATGCCCTTGGCACCACAAATTTTCCCAAAACCTCCAAAATTACTCTAAATTTCTACAAAAACAATTTGGACTCTTAAATTTAACCCAATTTGACCATCTTTGATCAAAACCCCCAAATTTCCCTTTAAAGGCCCATATCTTCCCCAAATCACTCCAAATGTTTGGCCAATTGGTCTCAATTTACCCCAATTTCATTTTTAAACTCAAATTCACTCTTAATATGACCAATATAGACCAAATACTAGCTAAATTGGTCCATGATTTGAACCTAATTTTGATTTAGATCAAAACCCCAATTTTGGCCCTATGACTTGGTTTCACAAAATTAAACCCATAACCCACTCAATTGGCCACAATTTGTGTTGAAAAATCCTCATAGAATCCTCATACATCAAATATGACCTTCAATTGGCCTTGGTGAGACCTCAATTTCATTCAATTTCAACCTAATTCCAAAACCCCCAAGTTGCCTCAAATTGATAATGTCCCCAAGTTTCACCAAATTGATTGCCTTAATCCCAAAATTGGCACCCAATTTATGTTGAAAACTCTTCATGAGGTTCCTATTAACCATTTTCAACAATCAATTTGGACTTAGCCCAAGGCTAACCCAATATAGACCCAAATCTAACCCAATATACCCAAATTGACCAAATCTCCAAAATCCTTCAAATTGACCCCCCAAGTTTTGGTCATTTGCCCTCACTTGGATCCTTTCACCAAAAATTAACTTAACCATGTCTAAAACACCAAAGTAATGATTTCACAGCCACTAAAACCTTCTTAAAGATCAGGCTAAACCCTCCTAAAATCACGATGACAAGCTATGGACCAATGGATCCCCAAATTAATGGATTTTACCCATTTTTTGACCTAACTTGAAATATCTCCAACATCATCACTTACCCTCGGGAGATAATCATCATTAGCACCCCTGACTTCCCTGAGCCAAGAGGTGACCAATGCCTGGCTGACCAACCACTTGGTGGCTGGAAAATGGCCAAAACCATGGCCTCGATAAGGGATTTTCACCCAATTCAAACCTAAAGGCCAAATCAGCCTAGCTGCTCATTGAAGCTTCTCTACCCTCCACTTAAGCAACTAAATGCACCCTCAATTCACCCCGATAGCCAGCCTAGGCCATTTTATTTAAGCTCCCCCTCCATGGCTAAAAAGAGAGAGCTTGAAATTCCTTGGGGGGACCCTGTAAAACTTCTTCAAGAGCTTCCTAGAGACCTCTTGAGCTTAACCAAACCTTCCCTAGCCACTCAAAGTCATTGTTTGAGTTCAATTTTGGAGCTCAATTTTAAGGCTGAAACAGGACATCCTCCAGACGTCCACAAAATTCAAATTCATTGCACCCACACCATCCCAACATCAAGAGAAGAAGATCCCTCACAAAAGCCCCATCATCTGACAACCTTAAGGTGGACTTCGAGCAAACCGCCAAATCGGCCTCAATCGAATTTGAGTCTAGGCATTTCACCAAGAGCAGAAGCTCCATTCCTTAGCTCCTGGGACCCACACAAAGCTTCTACAAGCATCTAATCAAGACTAGCCCTCTTGGACCAAGGTATTCAAAGTTAACCCTAAACCGAGCTTCTTTTAATTATTCATGAATATAAAGTCAATTTAAGGTTCATCAACCGTATGGATGTGTTCTAGAGACAATACGATAATTTTAAAAAAAATTACACTCAATTTCATTAAGAATTGTGCGAGATATTAGATGGATGGTTTTCAGGTCTAATTCATTTGGGACGATGACCCGTGACTGTCGGATCGAGTGTGTATCAATCGGGTGGCCCTTATCGCGTCAGACGAAGCGCGGTCCGACAGGGGTGGGAATGAGCTGGCTGGCAGCGCCAATCAGACAGCGACACATGGCCTGTTCGACCCGTACGATGTTGACATGAATAAGTAGAAAAATAGGGGCTTTTTCTTATTTATTTAATCTCAAAAACTTCAAAAATACATAACTTTGTGTAGAAAAATCATAAAAATAAAATAAAAATTCTCTCTTGCTCATTGAATAAAATAGAATAATGTGGATTAAAATTTATGTCAATTAGATGAATATTTTATTTTTAAGAAATTATAAGTGTTAGGAGTATTTTAACTCTCCATGCATGTAGAATTATCACCATAGCTTGAATTTTTGGCATGTTGTAGCCTCTGTCAAGGGGAACATTCCCTGTTTTTTCCAAAGTTAGAGGAGATATCTTGACAGAGATCCATATTTTTCAAGTTTATGCACATTATTTACTTAATTTAATCATAATAATTAGCATGTTGCTTAGAAAAATCCAAGAAAATTTTGAAAGGTTTACTATGACCAGAAAACCTTTATGAAAATTTTTTATGAGTCAAGTCATTTAAAATGCCCAAATATTCACAAACACTAAATCACTAAGATAATTAATTTTGGAAAATATAAAGAACAAAATGACTTGATTTTTGGTCTCCACTATTTTATATGATCTAGAGAACTCCCCGTAAAAATTTCAACGCATTTTGAGTATATTTTATGGTCTAAGTTGATTTTCCAAGTTAAATTTTTTTTTGGCACTTAAATGATTTTTTTAAAATCAAAATATAAATAAATAATTTATAAATAATTATTTTTTGAGTTCTCTGTGATTAGAGGTATTTTATATAAATACAATAGTGTTTAAAATAAAAACTTCATTTTTAGCCTATTTTTAAATATTTAAAATAATTAAAAATTCATAAAAATAAAAAAAAATAATAAATTCATAGAAATGTTCTAAATTTTTTTCTAAGCGCTTAGAAATAATTGGGATATTTTTTTCTGATTCTTTAAACGAAGATATGGTATTTTGAAGCTTAAATTAATTTTTAAAAGCTAAAAATTGGATTTCCACTAAAATAATTCCAATAAATCAAAGAAAAAAAAAAGGATAAAATTTACTTCCCTGGGTTCTTTGACCTTAGGCAGATTTTTCAAAAATACAAAACTTAATTTTTCCCATGTAAAATATTTTATTATTAATAAATACTCCAGAAATTAAAATAATTGTAATAATTTAAATAAAATTCAAAAAATCATGAAACTTGGTCTAATGGTTTCTCCGGTCTAAAGTTACCTCCAGTAAAAATTTTAAGGGATTAGGATTTACCTTGGTCAAGTTAGGAATTTTATTTGAAAAATTCTATTTTTACATGAAAATAATTATATAAATCAAATTAAATTTTAAAAAATCACATTTTCTCCTCTGATGTCTTAACTGACCCATGAATGAGGTAGAATAAAATTTCAAAGTCATTGTAATTGAATTTGACAAATTCTGAAATGATAGAGCCTTAGGGGCAAATGTGTAATTTTGGAAAATTAGCCTTAACTAACATTTAGGCTTACTTTAAGGAGGGAAATGGGTAACCTCTGATCTTAATCAATTTATTTGATGTTCGAAACATAAGGGGTTAACTGGTAGAAACCAATCTCATTTTTTTAATTGAAAAAGATAAGTTAGAAAATTTCTAAATTATTAAAATTTGGAAGTTTATTAAAATAAAATGAATCTAGGACTTAGGGGTATGACTTTTGAAGTCAATAATTAATCAATTTAATAAACATATTTTGATGTTAAAATAAAATTGAAATCATGAATCATAATCACCCAAAGCTTGATCTTTTTAAAGCATAATCACCTAGGTCTTAAGGGCTTAGTAGCTAAATCAAATTTCATTTAAATGAGGATTAGAAAAGTAAGTATCATTGAAAATTAAAACATCTTTCAAAAACTACAAGCCCAATTAGGGTTAAAATTTGGCTAAGTGTTCCAACAACTCTAACATGCCTCTTTAAGGGTCTTAACCCACATAATTCTTAAATTGAATTAGAAGTGATAATTACCCTATTCTTAGGGATAATCGAGGAATCAGTGTTCACTGAGCATTAAGGGTATTTACATGATGAATTATTAAGCAACATAATAAGTTTAAAATAACTCGAGATTTTCCACTAGATAGCTAGAAAGTAGCATAGACTCGCTTCTTTCTCTAGATCTATTGGACACCTCAGAGATCTACTAATTTTAATATATCTTGCTTGATAAAGTCATCCTTAATTGATCAAGTAGGGAACCAACAAGAAATGACGTAGGGTTAGGAAAACTACCAAAATTTTACTTCCCTGTTTCATATAAACTGCCTTAACATGCCTTTTTAGTTTCAGGTGGTGGAACGAAAAGACTCGCCAGGTACGCTTTTACAGTTTTCAACTTTGTCTTTCTTGTACTTCTATGCTATACTTTTATGCTTGCATAATTTGTATGTTAAACAATGAAGTCACCCTGCATGAAAACTAAAACTATCAGGATAGTAACAAAACCAAAACCAAACTAAAACCAAAACCAAATAAAAAATTAAAATCAACCAAGATAAAATTCACCTAATCCCAAAACCAAAGCCAAAACCAAAACTAAAACTAAAATCAACCAAGATAAAATTCACCTCCACAACATTTAACTTGCATGTTAACCAAAACCAAAACTAAAATCAACCAAGATAAAATTCACCGCCACAACATTCGAATAAACCAAAACCAAAGCTAAAACTAAAATCAACCAAGATAAAATTCACCCCCACAACATTCAAAATGTAAAACAACTCAAAATTTAATCACAAACATCACACAAAACTACAATTGCAACTAAATTAAGACGTCTCTATTGGATGATTCGGAATCCCTCGGAGGAGGTAACCTACGGTTGCTAACAAGGCTTCCCAAGGTCTAAATGAAATTATGGAACTCATTAAGTTGAGTTTATTAAGTTCATTTGGACTAAGTGAATCTAATATGAAATAGTGGTGCTGGAACGAGGGAACCGTAGGATATTAAATGGTGTCGCTCTTATCAACTTTAATATGGCCCGCATAACATTTAAAAAACTTCAATCATAAGGTCACCTGGTTTGACATCATAACTTGAAACACTAGAAAACTCAAACTTGTCGCGGCAAGGAGCTTGGAGTTAGCATGGTGGGCAGCACGGCTATCTTCAACAGCAAAATCTGTCTTCCCCAGCTAAACCATCTTCCTTCCTTAGAATTAAACAACAAAGCCACAGGACTTCGAGGTTGCTTGCTTATGCAACGTAAATCCTCATCTTATCTTTAGGTTTTCGTATAGCCCTGCTATACAATAAAAGGCCTAACTCGTCTTAAGATTCTGAGGTTGTCGTTCGTTACGAACTAAATCCTCACATCTTTCAGGCTATTTAAGTGATAGTTTCACACGAATGTAAGCCCTAACCAATAAAATTGGCAGGATGAAACACCTAAATATTTCTCCTCAAAACTAAAGCCAAACATTAGGAGAGCTTGGGAAGTCACCGAGGTTCTCCTGTGGATCCATGACATCCTCTAGTTCTTCCTCCTTTGGATTTTATAATAAAATGTTCCAAATTTGAACCAATTCCCTTTCACATCTTTACGTCCAATCTCATTGAAGAGTCCTACCCTTTGAAACTCCATGAAGATAATATTTCTTGATTTTTATCAAGAGTATTGTTAAGTGATTTCGGTCATTTATGATGTAATTAACTATAAGGGCTTGCCTAAAAATTTTTCTAAAACTAAATATATATGTAAATTAAAACGTCATTGCGAAGCGGGCGACGACATTTTGATTCTGGTGACCGACAGCTTCTTACGGGCAACACTCCTTCAACACCAAAATATCGCTGACAACTTCTGGCGACTCCGCTGGGGACAGTTTTCTCTCCATACAAATCAAGAAATATTATCTTCACACATCGGTAATATGTTCATGTCCCTTTTGGACCAATTCACCCTTCTTCCATTGGCATACTTTACCCATTTTTATCTTAGGAAAGTACACCTAACTTCTTGGACTTCAGGACTAGCTGTTCAAACATATTTGAACAAAGGGTTCAGGAGGCCATTAAGGACTCTTTAAATTTTCTTGTGGGGTCGGACCCCCAATAGGTGTGTTGGTGGACTAGTTCCGTCTGGGCGTTGTGTGTTGTGAAGTTGGTCCCGCACTGGGTCCTAAACTTTGCATTCACGCCACACTAATTAGGGGTCAGAAATTGTGGATTGGAGGATGATGAAAGTCCATCCTCGCCATGTGTCAGGAAATTGTTTATTGGAATTTCGCAACTCGCTTCATCTTTTCTTTTTTGCTGAATTTGATGTTTTTCATTGTGTTACTTCAACTGACATGAAAATTCTTTATAATAACCATCAATAAGGTTAAATTTTATCTTTATTACATCTACACTAAACAAATTAGCAATCATGTTAACAATTTAATCATTAAATTCAACCTATTAATTTCATCAAAATGAACAATTTAAGTCATTGAAACTTCTCATAAAAAATTTTGATGTTATTTTGCCCACGGCCAAACACTCAAAAATATAAATAATTTAATTAAGAAAAAAACTATTTCCAAGACAGCTTCATCTAACCAACCCATTTTATAAAATTCCTTATTTGGAATTTTTTAATCACCGTTCATTTTTTATTAAAATTTTGTACTTTTTATACTCATTTTAAGTGCGTCGTGCCTTGAATTTCCGTCACCTGGAAAAAAAAAATGTTCCATAAACAATGATGACTCTGCCAAAAGATTAATCAAGCATTAATATCAAATTACATGGTTTAATCTGACGGGTTGGGCGACAATAATTAAGCTATTAAAATGTGGCATTCCCAAATGACATTTGTTATAATTACTTGATTCCCNGACGGGTTGGGCGACAATAATTAAGCTATTAAAATGTGGCATTCCCAAATGACATTTGTTATAATTACTTGACTCCAGCTAAAATCAACTCCTGAAAAAACAATGAGAAAATTGACGCATTCGGTGTTATAATAGGCGGGAGTTTCTGGGCTTCCGTCTTACCACGCCACCAGCCAGCCAGCTGACGTGCTCTCTTTGACCCTAAGCCCGAAGTGAAAAAATGAACTTCAGTTGCGATGTATTTTGTATCTAATACGTAAACTTTAATTTTTACGTATATACTATACCACTTATTTATGAATAGATGCATTTCGATCTTTAAAAATTAAAATAATATTAACATTGGTTTGATATAAAAGATGTGAATGATAAAATATAAAAAGCGAAATTTATGGTTTAGACTTATATAGAGGAATTGGGTGGTATGTAAATGCCCCAAAAAAAAAGCGTCAAATATTATGTGCAAAATTTTATTTAAAATGTAATATAATTTTTTTTAAATTAAAATATATTTTAATATTCAACATCATATGAAATTTCCTCGTAAAATATTTAGTAAATTTGATTATTATTTAGGAGAAATTTACTTACCAAGCAATTCTACATCATGCAAAATTTTCTGTTAAAATATTTAGTACACTTAATTATTTTTTAAGAGAAGTTTGCAGACCGAGCACAAATTTCTTATGTATTTACATATCTCATAGCTAAACTTTCATACTTACATAAGTAACACTTTAGTGTTTTAAAATTATGCATAAAATGATTTATTTCACTTTTAAAATTTGATAATACTGTTATTTTGTTGTTATATCAAAAATTGAGTGCTATGTGAGTTAATATATAATTTTACTCTTGAGATATATAAATACAAGAGAATTGTGTGCCTTATATGTAAATATTAAATGACTAAATAATTTTGCATTTATTAGTTATTTTCTTATCATTTGAAAACATGCATTATTATCTGAGACAAAATATTTATGAAAATTAATTTATTTTATAAAATTTTAAATATTTTTACCAAATTTTCAAAATTTTATGAAAGAATCACAACTATTACTAATTTATTATATGAAATTTATGTTTTGGCAATTTAAGGATCTTTGGAAATAGAAAATTTAATAAAAATTAATATCTTAATGGGGACCACTTCAATTCCCTACTTTCTAATTTAGCGAATAATTCAATAATTAAAAATTTTATGGGGAAGCGAAGAATTTTTAGAAGTTGAAGAAGCAAAATAGCTTGAGAGATGGACGATATGAAATAAATAAGAATATTTGAAGGGTAAAAATTGAAATATCATTCAGATATTATTTATTTAAATTATTGAAAATTTCCTACATCCAGAGATACCGCTAATTTTGAGAAAATTGTTTCGACTTTTCAATAATGCAATTATCATATTAAATTACGTTGTGCAACATCGCATTAGATTAAATTTTTTGATAAGAAAAGGCAAATTATTGTAGTGCATACTCACGACCCCGAAACATGAATTAATACAGGGGTGAAAAAGCCTTGAAAAATTTTCAGTGATATATATATATATATATATAGATATATATATATATATATATAGATATATAGATATATATATATATAATAGTTCTAAACTTAAATCGTCAAGACGAAGTCACAAATTTACATATTATTATTCTGTGGACCTGGTCGTCCTCTGCTGAACTAATTAATGTCATTGTTTCATCTTATTTATTGATATTTTTATTTTACAATTTTAATTTAATTTATTTTATTATTTTTGCTAAACAATTTCTCAAATTTATACTTTACCCAACTTAAAGATTCCGTCGAACATATAAAGTAGCCTGAACTTAAATAATTTCATAATTCCTGTCTAAAATTTCGAAGATTTCCACCACCTTTTTACCTATAAGTAAAACACAATAACTACGAAGTATTTTAATGTTTATACTGCTCATAATTTTTTTAAATATGTTAATTAAAAATTAATTCGAACAGCGTATATAATTATTGTTATTTTAGATATACTTATAGAAATAATGATTTCTATCAATTATATCTAGTTTAAATAATGATAAAAAATTTATTGTAAATTTTTAGTATTTAAATTTTAATGTAAAAAAAACTAATAACTAGATGCATTCAGATAATAGTACACTTTACCTCTAAGTCATAATTATTTGAATAATTAGGCTTAAAATAATGGTAATAATATCTAGTATTTTAAGAATTATATTTAATGAATTAAATCATAAATGAACATTTTTTTTGTCTTAAATTCATAATTTAAAAATTATAATGGTTCATTGTAAGGCCTTAGCTGGCGCAGATACCCCCTTCCATTATAATAATAACACAGA
>JXCR01045523.1:164561-187739 GCA_002079205.1 Phalaenopsis hybrid cultivar | reverse complement strand
ATCACAATTTCTTAAACATTTTTATGGCTTCACTAATTCAAATCATCATTTCACAAATCTCGAGACAAGGAGAAAGACAGAGAAAACTACTCAGATCTCATGGGAAAAGTGCAACAAAACTCGGAATTCATATAGAAATTCAAAGTCATACAAATTATAACAAATAAATAAACTTATCTCTAATTTCTCCCCAAGTAAACTCCTCAAAATTCCTCTGAATCTCTTTCTTTCTTTACAGCACACAGAACTCCTCTTCAAAATAGCAAGGAAGAAGAAATCTCTCACTTTCTCTCCACTCTTACAATCCCTCGAAGAATTCCTCACAAACTCTTCACTCTAATGGAACCTTTCTAACCTCCAGACCCTCTTTAGCACTCTCTAGCGCTCTCTAGCGTTCTCTCTTTTCGGCCAAAATGTTCTCTTAAAGTTGTGGATGAGCTTTCCCAAGAGTTGCCTAAGCATCCCTTCAAACTTTGGCCTTATCCAAAGCTTAAGTAGGCATAACCGTCAATCTCACCGTCGGCGGCCTCGAGGGCGTCGTCGGCGGGCTTCTGAAGAATTTTGTCCTGTAGTCTCACGAAAAACTCGCTGTCGGTGGGGTCGAGGGCGCTCTAAAGAAAGGAATTTTGGTCCTTTTCACTCGAAATTTGCTCTTTTTTGCAGCTTTTTGCTCCAATGACCCTAATTCATCATTCCTACAACAAAATATCAAAAATACCTTTCTTTAAAGTGCAATAACATCAAAAAAAGTATAAAATAGGTATGAAAATCTCAACATATTTTTTTTGGTCAATAAATCATAAAACAATACTAGGGAAATAACAGTGCTTCTTGAAAGAAGGACCAAATTCCTTCTAAATCTCAATAGCTGCTTTAAAGGTCAGATTTGAGGGCCAAGTAATACCAAAGTAGCACCCAATACGTTGCTAAACCTCTTTAGAAAAAGTACAATAAAAATATAAGATATTAAAAGATTCAACATCTTTTTTACAATTATAACAATATGAAGCAAGTTTCAACCCTTTCAGCTTAAGTACATCATCTAGAGGGTGTAGTTTATGAAAATATCTCCAAAGGAAAATTGAGATTGATGGAGAAATAAATTTATGCCAAGTGTAAACATGCCATTTTCAAGGACTATAAGGGTGGAAATTTGAGTAAAGCAACTTAGCAACTTTTGTTCTAGCATGGTGCTTCCAGTGAGGAACATCCTTATCTTGAGCATGAATATGAATAGTAGCAATAGCAGGAGCAATATCACCAATTAAAAAATTCAGCATTGTTAAATTCCAATCACCATCGATCCAGCTATCCGAGACAAGCCATTTAGCATTATAACCAGAGGTAGGCAAAGTAACATACATAGAGATGCCCCAATCGTCCGTCCAGAAGGAGATACAACCATCTTCAATGTCCCAAAACATAAAATGAGATGCAACATGCCTTGCAACAATAATAGCCTTCCAAAGCTTTTAATCCCCCACTTTCCAATTAAACGTAGAGGGATTTAAGTTTTTACAATACTTTTGTAGCATAAACTTTGCCCAAAGTGACTCCTTAAAAAAAAATTTGAACCAGAGTTTACACATGTTAATATAAATAGTATGTTGCAAATTTTTAAACCCAAGCCCACCTGCACGAAGAGGCTTGCGAGTATAGTGCCAAGTAGTCCAACTTTTAGATGATCTAGAGCCCTTCCAAAAGAACTTGTTAAAGATTCTTTCAAGATTCTTTTAAGTGCTTTTTTAGTTTCGAGAACTTGCATAGTGTAGAGTGGAAGTGTGAATAGGACACTTTTCAACAAAGTGAGTCGACCCTCATTAGAAAGGAAAGTATTTTTCCTGTCATTAATCTTGAGTTTAACATTTTCAATCACCTCATCCATCTATGTTTGCTTAGTTCAACCTCTAAGAATGTTGACCCCAAGGTACTTGATAGGTAACTTATAGATTTTGCAACCTGTAAAATTAGAAGCTCGGGCATGAGTGGTAGTGGAAACACCTTTGCCAAAATAAATGGAGCACTTAGCCAAGTTGAACATCATAACCAAAAAATTTTGGAAATATTTTAACAAAGACATAGTAGCTTTGATAGCACGTTTGCTAGCATTTAAAAACAACATAACATCATCAGCATAAGCAGGATGACTCAACACAATTTTGGATTTATGAGAGAATTGAAGAAAATGATGCTCATATTGCAGCTTATTAATAAGCCTAGACATGTAATCAAAAGAAATTATGAAAATTGTGGGAGAGAGGGGGTCTCCTTGTTTAATACCGCTATTAGCAGAAAAGAAACCATGAGATTTACCATTAACCATCACTCTATAGCTGTTATTAGATAGCCACCTCTGATTGAGAGAGCAAATCCTATTTAAAGCCTTTAGCTTGCAGAATATTAATTATAACTTCCAAGCTAATAGTGTTAAAAAGCTTTCGTAATGTCCAATTTAAGGACCATATTTCCCCCCTGCACTTTTTGTCCAACTCATCAATCATCTTCTGTGCTAGGAGGATATTATTTGTAATATCTCTACCCTTAATAAAAGCAGATTGCTGATAAGCAATGATATGAGTAAGATGAGGCTGCCATCTGTTAACTATAATTTTACTCATAACTTTGGATATCACTATAGTGAGAGAAAGATGACGGAAGTTTTCCCAAGAAATCATATCGTTACCTTTTCGTATAAGCACAATCAAAGCAAAGGTGAAATATTTACTAGGGTTATCTTCAAGAAAGAATCTTTGAATAACAAGAATTACCTCCTTAATAATCTCCCAAGAATGGATGTAGAAAGCAGAAGAAAACCCATTGGGGCCAGGAGCTTTGTTAGGGCAAATAGATTTGAAAGCATTCAGAACTTCCTACTCTTTAGAAGGATAAAACAAAAAAAGATTGTTAATATAATTATACTCATCCACAATGTAAGTGGGGTCAACAAGCATAGTTCAAGTAAAGGAGTGAAGAAGCTCGGTGAAATAGGTAATTGCACTATCTTCAATCTCTTCCGTATTAGTCAAAGTAATCCCATCCCCCTTTTTAATTTTTAAAATGCTATTGATATTTCTTTTGTGCTTAAGGGTGGCATGAAAATATTTTGTGTTTCTATCCCCTACAACAAAGGAAGAATCATTAGCCTTCCGCTTAAGCAAGGTTTCCTCTAATGCAATAACATCCATTAAAGCAAGATGAGTCTGAGCAACATTATCCATCAAATGAGGAGAAACATCAAGTTGGGCTTCTAAGAGATCAACAATGTGCTGAGCATCCTACACTTTTTTATGAACATTACCAAAGACCTGGTAATAATTCCATTTAATGAGATGGGTGGCCATCTTCTTATGTAATTGCCACAAAACAAACCAAGGAGTCCCAAGTCCATCAAATTTCCAAGCTTGAGTACCAAATTAAGATAAGTATCATGAGAAGTTCAAACATTAAGAAACTTAAAATGAGATATGATCAGTTAACTGTAAAGGCCAAAGTGAGCAAAATAGGATTATGAGCAGAGTTAGCCAAAAACTGATCCAATCTCTGATATAGAAAACCCTTCCTCCAAGTATAAGGAGACCCAGAATATCCCAAGTCATAAAGACCTACATTAGAAATAGAGTTAGAAAACCTTTTGATAAGAGAAGACTCAACTCTACCACCCCCTTTTCTTTCCGTAGGCTTCATGATCATATTAAAGTCTCCACCTACAAACCAATTTTCATGTATGATGCTTCCCATAGACTCAATTTTTTTTCAAAGCTGATTTTTTCATGTATATAAGAGCTAGAGTAAACAAAAGTTCCCCACCCCTGAAAGTCTTCAAAACTGATTTGAGAAAGGATATATAGTTCCTCATCTTCTATAATGCAAAGAGTGATAGTAGGCTTCCAGAAAAGCCAAATTTTATTGTTGGCATTGCAGTAAGATCGATAACCTTTAAATTTATTAAGAATTATGTGTTTATTAACATGAACAAAATGTTCCAAAATAGCAAAAATGAGTAATTTATGAACCCTACCAAGATTTTTGGGCTTATTAAGGGAGTTAGGGTCCGCCACTCCCCTAATATTCCCCATTATGATATTAAACATGTGTTGACCTCACTTTTAGTTGAGGTCTAATCTTTCTTTTTAGTAGCATAGGGTCTAGCCATACGACTTTCCTATTGACTATTCTTAAAGAACTAGAAAAAGACACCCTCACTATTAGAAATTCTAAACTCTTCTTTACTCAACTTGAAGTTTCACATATTAGTCATAACCTATATCACTTAGTAGGTGGGGTCATTATGGGGGAGCTAAAAGAGAGTTCCTATAGGGCTATTTGACCTTAGTGTTAACCTTGGGTGTTGGTCTAGAGCTAAGACACTTCACTCACAATCACTCACTACCCTAAACCCAGAATTTCATGACTTTTGTCCCTTGAGCCTTTGGGAAACTCATGTAGATGTTCCCCTAAACCTACTAGCCCTAGGCCAGGCTTTAGCTAAGACCAGTACATAAAGGACCCAAATGGGGTTTCCATTGGTCCATGACTTACTTTTGGTAGTTAGTTCCCCAATTTTGCCCAAAATATTCAGCCTGACCTTTTGCTCGTAAACACCCCCAAATTACTTAAATACCCTTGAAACCCTAAATTTGGTCAAAATTCCCAAATTTATCCAAAATACCCAAAATGTTCAAAAATCATTTTCAAACCTTTTGAAAACACCCAAATTACCCAAAATCACCAAAAATTGCCAAATTACCAAAATGCCCTTCATAGGCCCATAATTTCAAAAATTCTAAAAAATTCCAAAAATTTTCAAAATATTTTAAATATTCCCAATTTCATTTTTCTCAACTAAAATATGATCCAGCTTGTCCAATTTGACCATCTTTGACCAAGACCCCCAAATTTGCCTTTAAAGGTCCAAATTTTCCCAAACTCCAACTCAAATGTCCATCAATTTGATCCCAATCTCCCCAAATTTCAATCTCAAACTCAAATTCACCTTTAATGTGACCAAAATAAATCAAATACAAGCTCAATTGGCCCATGCTTTGAGCCCAATTTTGATTTAGGTCAAAGCCCCAGTTTTGGCCACATGACCTAATCTCATCAAATTGAATGCCTTAACCCCAAAATTGGCACCCAATTTATGTTGAAAACTCTTCATGAGGTTCCTATTAACCATTTTTAACCATCAATTTGGACTTAGCCCAAGGTTAGCCAAATCTAGACCCAAGTCTAGCCCAACATGCCCAAATTGACCAAATCTTCAAAATCCTTCAAATTGACCCTCAAATTGAACTCAAAACCCTTTTCATCCTTCACCAAAATTGTTCTTTACAATCACTTACACCAATTGCAATATTTATTTGGACCAATTAACATGGCTAACCTAGCCCATGTCATTTGCACCCACCTGGATCCATACACTAAATGTGGCCTAACCACCCCAAAACTATCAAATTAATGACTCCACAACCATTAGTTGGACCCTAAGACTGAGTCAAAACTCTCCTAACCCAAGCTAAGTGAGCTATGGACCAATGGTACCCTAAATTAAGGGATATGTTTTCCAAATATTCTTAGGCTTTATATCTTTTTGCCAAAAGTAAACTTTAGCTCATTAAATTGTTGTGACATATTCCCCTGGGTTCCCTGAGCTCCTAGCCACCTCCCCCTGCCAGCCAAGTCTTTGGAGAAGCCAAAATTGAGGACCACCTCCTCTTGAACTTCACCCAAATCAAACCAAGAGGCCACCTCACCCAAATGAGATGTTAGAGCTTCCCTGCCCTCCACCTAAGCACCATTTTTCATCCCTCAATCGACCATGACAACCACCCTTTAGCCATTTTTATAAAAGCTTCCCCCCACGTCCATAAAAGGGGTGCTGAAATTTTCTTAGAGAGAGACCTCCAAGTCACTCCCTGAGCTTCCTTAAGACCTCCATAGTGCAATCCAATCACAACATTGCCTCTAATTCCTCCTGTTTAACCCTAATTTTGAGCTAAAAAATTAGGGCAGAAACAGGACATCCCTTATAACTCCACCAAACTCCAATTACTTGTGCCCACACCTTCACAACAGTAAGAGAAGGCAAGGACCAATCAAATACCCCTCTAAAAGAGCCCCTAACATAGCTTTAAACCAACACCTAAAATCGAGCTTGGTCGAATTCATACCTAGACCTTACACCACAACAAGAGGCTCAATCCTTAGCCTCCTTGGACCTCAATGAACGTGCCGAGCATCTCTGATTGAAGCTTCCCTTCTCAAAGCCAAGGTATTGAACTTCTTCTCCTCCTGAGCTTCTTTTGATTTTCCATTTTCTTGAGCTTAATTTTATGGCATATTAACCATATGGATATGTTCCTCTAGTCTAGACGAACATTTTAAAAAATATTTCACTTAATTTTGTTGAGAAATGAGGGAGATATCAAGCTTGAAAGATGGACAGTTCTTGGGCTAGGCTATAGGGGACAATGACGGAGCGTCGTTCAATCAAGCGTGTATCTGATGGACGTTCATGATGAAGCCGGACAGTGCTTTGGGACATAAATTATGGGCTGAGTCAGTTCTTGAAGTGAATGGCGGCGTCAAACAAGAGCGCGCTGTGTGGAGCTTCAGAGCTGCCTAGGATGATGCGGCGCCGCACATTTAATTAGATAAATAGGGAATTAAAAAATTCAAAAAAAGACCCTTAACTTCAAAAATCCATATCTTGTTAGAGGAAAATAAAAAAAATAAAATAAAAATACACTGTTGTTCAATGAATAGAGGAGAACAATATGGATTAAATTTTGTGTCCATTTGATGCATATTTGATTTTTAAAAAATCAATAACGGTTACGAGTCTTTTGATTCTCCAAGCATATAGAGATTTCACCATAGCTTGAATTTTTGGCATGTTGTAGCCTCTGTCAAGGGGAACATTTTTTTTATTTTTCCAAAGTCAGAGAAGACCTCTAGACTGAGATCTAAATTTTTTAAGTTTATGTACATTATTTGCTTAAATTAATCATAATAATTAACATGTTGCTTAGAAAAATCTAAGAAAATTTAGGAAGGTTTAGGACTACTAGAGAACCTTTAGGAAAATTTCTCACAAGCCAAGTCATTCATAATAAACCTAATTTGCCTAAACCCTAAAACATTAAGGTAATTAATTTTGGAAAAAAACAACAACAAAATAACTTGATATTTAATCTCCACTATTGTTTAAGATCCAGAGAACTCTCCATAGAAATTTCAAAGCATTTTGAATCCTTTTCATGGCCTAAATTGATTTTTCAAGTTAAATATTCTTTTTGGCTCTAAAATGATTTTAAATGATCAAAATATAACTCAAAAAATTATGAAAACTTGTTTTTGGAGTTCTATGTGATTAGGGGAATTTTATGAAAATAAAATTATTTTTAAAATAAAAACTTCATTTTTAGCCTATTTTTAAATATTTAAAATAATTAAAAATTCATAAAAATCACAAAATTAATATAATTAATGAAAATGTTCTAAATTATTTTCTAAGCACTTAGAAATAATTTTAATATTTTTCCTGATTTTTTAAATAAAGATATTGTATTTTGAATCTTAAAATAATTTTTAAAGGCTAAAAAATGGATTTCCACTAAAATAATTCCAATAAATCAAAAAAAAAAATTATAAAATTATAAAACTTGCTTCCCTGGGTTCTTTGTTCTCAAGGAGATTTTTCAAAAATGTAAAACTTAATTTTTCACATTTAAAATATTTTATATTTAACAAGTACTCCAGAAATTTATATAATTATAGTAATTCAAATAAAATTCAAAAAATCATGAAGTTTGGTCCAAATAGTTGCCTAGTCTAGGTCTACCTCCAGTAAAAATTTCAAGTGATTAGGATTTACTTTGGTTAAGTTGGCAATTTTCTTTGAAAAATCCCATTTTTGCATGAAAATAATTATATAAATTAAATTAAATTTTGACAAATCACATTTTCTCCTCTGATATTTTAATTGACTCATGAATGAGATAGGATAAAAATTTTAAAGTCATTTGATTTGAATTTGACAAATTATGAAGTGTTAAAGCTATAGGGGCAAAAGTGTAATTTTAGGAATTTGGCCTTAATTAACATTTAGGCTTCATTCAAGAAGTAAAATGGGCGGCCTATGCTTGTTTGGATGATTATAATTAAAAAATGATTAATTGGTAGAAACCAACCTCACTTTGCTATTTAAAAGGACAAATTAATAAATTTCTAAATTATTAAAATTTGGAGGTTTATTAAAATTAAATGAACCTAGAACTTAGGGTATGACTTTTGGAGTCAATAATTAATCAACTTAATACCCCTATTTGATGTTGAAATGAAATTCAAATAATAAATCATGATCATCTAAAATTTAACCTTTTCAAAATTAATTAAGACACTCACCTAGGCCTTAAGTGCTTAGTAGTGATCCAAGTTAAATCAAGATTGATTAAATGAGGATTAGGAAAGCAAACATAGCTAAATTAACACCTTTTAAAACACCACAAGCCCAAATAAAATTGGCTAAGTGTCTTAATAACACCGACTTACCACTTTAAGGGTCTGCACCCACATAACTTTCAAATTAAATTACAAATGATAATTACCCTACTCTTAAGGATAATTATGACATGAATCTTCAATGAGCATTAGGGTGTTCATAGGGTGAATTATTAAGCAACACAATAAGTTGAAATGAGCTTGAGGCGTTTCACGAGGTAGTGAGAGGGAAGCATGGACCTGTTTCTTTTTTCCTAACTTGTTGGATACCTCAGAGGTCTACTAAACTTAATGTGCTTTGCTTAAGAAAATCATCCTTAATAAAACTAATAGGGACCCACAAGGTATGTCCTAGGGTTAGGTAGGTCGCCAAAACTTTACTTTCTTGCTTCATATAAAATGCCCTGACATTCATTTTGAGTTTTAGGTGGTGGAACGAGATGACTCGCCAGGTACGCTTTTATAATTTACAACGTTGTCTTTCTTGATGTTAATACGAACCTTCATGTAATCAATAATGTCACCCTGCATGAAAACTAAAACTACTAGGATAGCCACAAAACCCAAACCAAAACTAAAGTGAAAATCAACCAAGATAAAATTCACCACCACAACATTCAAAATATAAAACAACTCAAAATTTAATCACAAACATCACAAAAACCACAATTTTGACTAAATTAAGACATCTCTATTGGATGATCGGGAACCCCTCGGAGGAGGTAACCTACGGTTGCTAACTAGGCTCCCAATGTCTAAATGAAATTATGGAACTCATTAAGTTGATTTTAATAAATTCATTTGGACTAAGTGAATCCAATAGAAAATAATGGTGTCGAAATGAGGGAATCGTAGGATCCTAACCGGTTTAACTTTAATCAACTTTAACATGCCCCAAAAAATTTTTAAGGAACTGTAACCATAGGGCCGTCTGATTTGACATCATAACTTGACACCCTAAAAAACCCAAACTCATTACGGCAAGGAGCTTGGAGCTAGCATGGTGGGCAGCGCGACCACCTTCAACAGCAAAACATGACTTCACCAGCTAAACCAATTCATTCATTAGAATTAAACAACCAAGCCATAAGATTTTGAGGTTGTCTGCTTATGCTACATAAATCCTCACATCTTCTTTAGGCCTATGTAAAGCTCTGCTGTACAATATAAGCCCTAACTCATTTTAGAATTTTGAGGTTGTCGTTCGTCACGACCTAAATTCTCACATCTTCCAGGCTATTTGTGTGTTCGTTTCACACAAATGTAAGCCCTAAATTAATAAAATTGATAGAATGAAACACTTAAATTTTTCACCTCAAAACTGAAGCCAAACAATAGGATAGACTGGGAAGGCACCGAGGTTCTCCTCCGGATCAATGTCATCCCCTATTTCTTCATCTTCTGGATTCTATAATAAATGTCCCAAATTTGAACCATTCCCCTTTGACAGCACTTTGTCCAATTTCATTGAAATGTCCTTTCCTTTGAAATTCTTGAAGATAACATTGCTTGATTTTTATCGAGAGTTTTCTTAGTTGACTTCAGTCATTTAAGATGTAATTAACTATAAGGGCTTGCCCTTATCGGAAGCTTTTCTCGAACCCAACTTAATATAAATCTTATTTAATTCTTTATATTAAATAGGGGAAATTGTCGGCAAATAAAATGGTTTCGCAGACTAAAAATATGTCATATATTTCTTAGTTTATTTGATCGAGCCTCATCCTCAAGTCTTTTGTTTATCCTTCAGGATAGATACATGATTTAAGGTATAACACTCTATCATTTAAACTATAAAAATATGAGGTCAGTTTGATTTCATAATTTTCTTAACTTAAATGTTCTTTCGAAGTGGGCGACGAGATTTTGATTCTGGTGACCGACAACTTCCTATGGGTAACTCTTTAAACAAAACAGTGCCGACAGCTTCTGGGGACTCCACTGGGAAAAAGTTTCTCTTTCCATTTAAATCAAGAAAGTACTATCTTCATAGATCGGTAATATTTCCATGTCCCTCTTGGACCAAAATTTCCTTTCTTCTGTTGACATACTTTACCCATTTCTGTCTTAGGAAAGTACGACCAACTCTTTGGACTTCAGGACTGCCTGTTCAATCACTGTTGAATAGAGGGGTTCATGAGGCCATTAAGGACTCTTTAAATCTTCATGTGGGGTCGGACCCCAATAAGTGTGTTGTTGGACTAAATTCCATCTAGGCGTTATGTGTTGCTAAATAGGTCCCGCACCAGGTCCTAAACACTTCACATCTCCTTTTCAAGTTTAATTTTCTATTGTGCAAATTAAATCAAAGTTATGTTGTGTTGCGCGCGCTTCAAATCTTCTTTTTTATAAATTAAATTTTTTCAACTTTCAAACCACCTTTTTATTAAAATTTTTGAAATCTCCACAAACTAAAACTTACCCGGTCTACAAATTAACCTCGGTTAATTTTTAGTGCTTGCACTAAGATTACAAGGTTTTGGCCATATAGCTAACCTCAGAGATTTCTTCTTTTAAAGCTGTACAATGGCCTGCCCAAAGCTGACTTTTTCCTACAACTTGCCAACAAGCCGTGAAGCTCGCAACGTTGTTCCCACCATTAAGTTAGGAGCCGGATTTGAAGACCTCAAGGTCATCCTCGAAAAAGCTTCGTTCGTCGAGATGAAAGTCACCACTCCAGAAACTTAGAAGTCGTCTGTTGAGTTCAACTTGAACTATCTTTAGGACTTCGCTTCTTGTAAGAAGGCTAAGACTGCTACTGCCACCGCAGCGCCTGCCAAATCTACTGTTCCCACTACTAAGGGAAAAGAAATAATGATTGTTGAGGATCCAACAGAAGGATTAGCTGCTCCACCTTCAATGTTTGAAATCGGATCAAGTTCAAAGACTGCACCGCTAACCCGAACTCAGAAAAGAAATCACAACAGGAGGATTCCAAAAGCTGCTAAAGCCCAGACTCCTGAGAAAACACCGGTCAAGGAAGAGCCTCAGGAAGGGGAATTTAAACTACCATAAATATATCCACTACTGCGAGGAAGCAGATTTCATCCTCTAGTGGACACCGACGGACACGAGAGTGTCCAGAAGATTGCTGCTGCGCTACCATCACTTCATGGACAGGATAAAGAGAAAAATATGTCTGCCCATATCATTCGAGTTAGCTCAATTTTTCAGAGACTAGCTGTCAAAGAGGGATGTTCAGTCTATGAGTTACTTAAATGAGTGGGACATGCAATAGCCCCTCAAATGAAGGAAGAGATTTCCAGGGACATCAAGTCTGCCAAACAAAAGTCAAATGAAAATCTGCCCGCTCGCATTCCCGTCTGGTTTCGACTAGGAAATAGGGTTGACACCACCACTGTTACTACAAATTCCACCGCTACCAGGACCACAGGCCGTCGACCAGTAAAGTTAAGACTGGGTCCGAGAATCCTACCAAGTACACATCACAAAGATATTCCTAAAAAGGAAAAGACAAAGAGGTTACCTGATATTGTATCTGGTTTACACCGTGAGGAGCATATTTCTCCTCAACATACCAATGTTTCTACTAGGACACTCTGTCCTGAGACATCATCATCAAAGAGGAAAGTGTGGATACCTAAGGTTGCTGCACCGATATTGTCCAGTGAACTCGCAGGGCAAGATCATGAAAGAAAGCCAGGGTCTGAAATATCTGGCATCGTCGCAATGATTGCCATCAAGATGGAAGAACAAGTAGAGCATGTCCAACAGGGTCCTCCAGATCTTAAGATGATTCAAGAATCAATAATCAAAGAAAAAGTTGAAAAGCTCAGAGTTGAGATTTGTGAGTTGGCTCGGCAACATTGAGTTTCCATTGATGATGATGATGAAAATTTTGTCTATAATGATTACCTCGAAGTAGATTTCATGGATGCCATGTTATCGAGACCAGGGCTACTGCATCTTCGTGTGACGCTCAACCTTCTACTGAAGAGTAAATTGTAGATGAGTTGCGCAGGGCTATCCTCGTAAGGGATGAGCAAGTCAGCCTATTCAAGGAAAGGATAGAAGAGATGGTCGCCACCATGACTGTTATGTCCACTATTCAAGGGCAATCATAAGTGTCGCAACTAGCATCTCCAGAGATCAACCAACCAGAAAGCATACATATTACAGATGAAAGAAGTGAGATTATCTCAGCAAACAGGGATGAGCAATCGAAGAGAGATTCTCCACTGGGTGCCATGCTAGAGAAGGAATTTAAACAGATGGTCGAGGAATTTTGGGATGCCTTAACCCTATCTAAGGGTGGTGTACTGATTCTAAAAGGTAGACCTTACCCGGAAGAGTTCGATGTTGTACCTTTCCCCAAGGGTTTTGATGCCCCTAACTTTAAAATATTTGATGGAAGTGGAAATCCTAGACAACACATAGCACATTTTCGAGCCAGTTGTGGCAATAGAAGAAATAACAAAGCTTTACTCTGTCAACAGCTCGTCAATAGCCTGTCAGGAGTTGCTTTCGATTGGTATGCTGATTTGCTCAACGGATTGATTAAGACGTTCGCCGAGTTGGAGCAATTATTTATAAAGAGATTCGCTAGAGTGCGACATCATGTTTTCATAGGAGAACTCGTGATGGAGAAATAAAGCCCAACGAGACTTTAGTGGATTACATTTTGAGGTAGAGAAACCTTAACATGAAGTGCGAACCTCAGCTACAAGAACACCATGCAATTCAGATCCTACTTAAAAGCATTCATGGACCAGTAGCTTTCATACTTAAGGGACTCACCATCAAATCCTTCGAGAAGCTACGCAGCAAGGCTGGCAGTCTTCATGAAGAAATCAAACATATGGATTCACATGAGAAATCTAAAACAACCAGAGTGTTTGAAAAGAAATCCGGAACAGTTGCAACTATTGATAAAGGAAAACAACCGATAAAGATATATGTAGAAACTCCTCGTCAATCTTTGTCATAGCAGGCTCCAAAACAGAATAGCCAATCTAACCAGTGACCGCATGTTGACCTCATTTTTGGTTGAGGTTTAGTTTTTCCTCTTTAGTAGCCCTTAAATAATATTAGTATTGTTGACCTCAATTTTGGTTGAGGTTTAGTTTCTCCTCTTTAATAGCCTAGAGGGTCTAGCCATAGGACTTTTCCTGTTGACTATTCCTAGAAAACTAGACATGGAACTCTCACCATTAGAAATTCTACCCTCTTCTCCACTAAACTTGATGTTCCACATGTTGCTCTCAACCTCTAAATACTTAGTAGGTGGGGTCACTGTGGGGGAAACTCAAGATGAGTCACCCTTAGGATTGTTGGACCTTAGGGTTGACCTTGGGTGTTGGTCTAGAGCTAAGGCACTCGCTTTTATTGGTGATGATTGGTACCTCAACTTTACCAAAATACCCATCTTGGCCTTTTACCCATAAAACACCCCCTAATTACCAAAATACCCCTCTTGGGCTCAAAATCACAAAAATTCCGAGAAAATCCCAATAAATCTCAAACATTCTCAATTTCATTTCTCTCAAATACCCCATGACCCAATTTGGCCAATTTAACCATCTTTAACCAAAATCCCCAAATTGCCCTTTAAAGACCCAAAATTTCCCAAATCCAACTCAAATGTCCATCAATTGGATCTCAATTGACCCAAATTCCAATCCTAAACTCAAATTAACTGTTGATATCACCAAACTAAACCAAATCCAAGCTCAATTGGTCCATGATTTGAGCCCAATTTTGATTTGGGTTAAAACCCCAATTTTGACCATATGACTTAATCTCACCAAATTGAACCCATAGCCTAGTCAATTGGCCTCAATTAATGTTGAAAAATCTTTATAACATTGATATACATCAAAATCAACCATCAATTGACATTGGTGAAGCCTCAAATCCATTTGATTTTGGCCTAAATCCAAAATTCCCAAATTTAGCCCCAAATTGGCTAAGTCCCCAAATTTCACCCAATTGATTGCCTTAACCTCCAAATTGGCATCCAATTCATGTTGAAAACTATTCATGATGTCCCTATTAACCATTTAAAACAATCAATTTGGACTTATCCAAAGGCTAACCCAAGCTAGACCCAAGCCTAGCCCAACATGACCAAATTGATTAAAGTTCAAAATTCCCTCAAATGGACCCTCCAATTGAGCTAAAAAACACTTCCATCCTTCACCAAAGTTGTTCTGTATGATCATCTACACCAAATACAATAATTATTTGGGCCAATTGCGATGGCTAACTTAGCCCAAACCCAAGTTTTGGTCATTTGCACCCACTTGGACCCATACACTAAATGTGACCTAACCACCCTAAGGCCACCAAATTAACTCCACCACAGCCATTAGTTGGACTTAGTGATCAGTCCAAACACCATGAAATCACCTAAATTAAGCCATGGACCAAAGGTCCCCCAAATTAAGGGATCTTATTTCCAAAAATGCACATGCTTAAGATATCTTTGCAAATCCAAACACATTTTCATTAAATTGTTGTGATGGATTCCTCTTGGTTCCCTGAGCTCCTAGCCACCTCCCCCGACCCGGCCGGCCAGTCTAGTGGCCGGAAAAGCCTAAAACCGAGAGCCACTCCCATGGAACCTCACCCAAATCAAACTTAGAGGCCAGGTCATCCAAATCAAACTATGGAGCTCCTCTGCCCTCCACCTAAGCACCACAATGCACCCAAGATTATACCCTGAGAGCCACCCCATGACCATTTTTATAAAAACTCACCTCCCATGGCCATGGGAGGTGTGCTGAAATTTCCTTAGGGAGGTCTCTCCAAACTTTACACAGAGCTTCCCTAAGATCCCCTCAGTGCATTCCAACAATTTTTCCTCACCAATTCCCATTGCCGGAGCCTGATTTTTGAGCTCGAAACCCTATCGGAAACCAGGACAGAGCCCAATACACCTCCACACTCCACCAAACTTCAATTACTTGTGGCCACACCTTCACAAGAGTGAAAGAAGCCAAAGCCCCATCAAATCCGCCTTCCACAAAGCCTCTACCATAGCTCCAGACCAACACCCAAATCTGGCCGTGATCGAATTCATACCTAGACCTTACATCAAGACCATGGACTCAATCCCTAGCCTCCTTGGACCCCAACAAATGTGCCGACCACCTCTGATCGAAGCCTCCCTCCTCAGAGCAAAGTTATAAAACTCCTCCTCCTCCCGAGATTATTTTGATTCCCCATTTACTTAAGCTTGATTTCATGGCATATTAACCATATGGATGTGTTCGTCTCAATTAGACTTACAATGGCTTAATTTCATGGCTTATTAACCGTATAGATATGTTCGTCTCACTTAGACGATTATAATGGCTTAATTTCATGGCCTATTAACCGTATAGATATGTTCGTCTCACTTAGAAGAATTCATAGGATCAAACCCGAAGTGATTTGGTTGAGTCTAGGCCGAGATCTTAAGGTTTTAGTGTGAACGTAGGATCAAACCCAAAGTGATTTGGTTGAGTCTAGGCAGAGATCTTAAGGTTTTAGTGTGGATAGGATCAAACCCGAAGTGATTTGGTTGAGTCTAGGCCGAGATCTTAAGGTTTTAGTGTGGACGGGCATGGAATCATTCTATCGGGGATGATGATGGGGAGCCGTTTGATCAAGTGTGTATCAAATGGACGGGGGAGATCGAGCCGGACAATGCTTCGGTACATAAACAGCGGGCCGAGTCAGCAAGCTACGTGGACGGCAGCGTCCAACCAGAGCGCGCCACACATGCCTTCGGAGCTGCCTAAGATCTAGTCAGCACGTGCTGTTTAAATAAATAAATAGGGTTTTTTTCTATTTATTTAAATACCCTTAACTTAGAAAATACATAACATTGTGTAGAAAAATCACAAAAATAAAATAAAAATACCCTCTTACTCAGTGCACAGAGGAGAATAATGTGGAATAATTTTCAAGTCCATTTGGTTCACGTTTTTTTTTAATTAATTAAACACTGTTTTGAATCATTTGATTCTCCATGCATATTGACACATCACCTTGGCTTGAAATTTTGAAATGTTGTAGCCTTTGTAAATGGAAATATTCTCTGATTTTTCCNCCTACACATCGACCATCATGATTTTGTGAGGCCTTTCTGCACGGTCTTGTTCATGAGTAAGAGCAATATTCTATTTGGAAAAGAAATCGATATAGTCGGCCCCGTTGAATTCAGAGAAGCTGTGGAGATTCCTCTTCCAATTGGTTCAATACTTGTTCTCAAGGGCAACGGTGCAGACGTTGCCAAGCACTGCATTCCAGGAGTACAACACTGTAGGGTGTCTATAACCTTCCGCAGAATGGATGATAGTAAAATACCATATGGATTCCAGTAGGACCCGAAATTGGAGGAGTTGTTTCCTTACGAGCTATGAGTAGGTTGTACCTCTAAGTACATGCGAAGAGAACTCTTATCCTGGAGCATGACTTAGAAGGTCTGCTTGATCAGGAGCTCAACATACCAGGCACAGAGTTTACTTGCTTTCTTTTAACAGCATGACATGTATCTGATGTAATAAGTCTATGATGAACTCATATCATGAGATGATTCTCAATGTATTTCAGCATGGATTACATGATGTATCTTTTAAGGCATTAGCCTATGTTTGATCTGTAACATCTTTATTGAAGCAGATTAATGAAAATTTCTCTCAAATTATGCCTTTTTGTCAGTTGCATTTTTGTGTGATGGATGAAAGCCACGAACCATGCGATGGTTCAGAATTTTAATAGACAAAGAATGAAACAACAAATCTTCAACAACGAATAAAGCACAAATGAAAGATAATCATAAACGAGTGAATAACAAAAAAAATATCTTTTTAAAATAAACCTATTAAAATTAAAACTTTAAAAAATAAATTTTGAAAAATTAAATTATGATAAAAACAACAAGAAAATAAGACAAACCTGTTGAGTAGATTATTCTGTTTTTGGAATTTCCTACTCTTTGTGCTCGCAGCACAACCATCGTTATCTACATTAAATCTCTGCACATCCTCTTAGAATTTCACATTCTGCATAAAAACCTCACAAAGCTTTACAAATCTCCTTCAACAAGATCAACCTTTTCACATGATACATTTCTAGAAATTCAACGCTACTAACTTTCTTTTGAGAATTGACCTACATTTCAATTCTCATTTTTGAATCAGTCCTACATTTCTGATTCATTACATTTAAGGTCGGTCCTTACATTCTGAAGCTTTCCTTTGAGAATTGATCTACATTTCAATTCTCATTTTTGAATTAGTCCTACATTTTTTATTCATTACATTCGAGGTCGGTCCTTACATTCCTACACTTTCTTTTGAGAATTGACTTACATTTCAATTCTCATTTTCGAATCAGTCCTACATTTCTGATTCATTACATTTGAGGTCGGTCCTTACATTCCAAAACTTTCTTTTGAGAATTGACCTACATTTCAATTCTCATTTCTGAATCAGTCCTACATTTCTTATTCATTACATTTAGGTCAGTCCTTACATTCTGACACTTTCTTTTGAGAATTGACCTACATTTCAATTCTCATTTCCGAATTAGTCCTACATTTCTGATTCATTACATTCGAGGTCGGTCCTTACATTCCGACACTTTCTTATAAGAATTGACCTATATTTCAATTCTCATTTCTGAATCAGTCTTACAATTCTGATTCATTACATTCGAGGTCGGTCCTTACATTCCGACACTTTCTTTTGAGAATTGACCTACATTTCAATTCTCATTTCTGACTCAATACTAAATTTCTGATTCATTACATTCGAGGTCGGTCCTTACATTCCGACACCCTCTTTTGAGAATTTATCTATATTTCAATTCTCATTTCTGAATCAGTCCTACATTTCTGATTCATTACATTCGAGGTCGGTCCTTATATTCCGACACTTTCTTTTGAGAATTGACCTAAATTTCAATTCTCATTTCTGATTCATTACATTCGAGGTCGGTCCTTACATTCCGATACTTTCTTTTGAGAATTGACCTACATTTCAATTCTCATTTCTGAATCAGTACTAAATTTCTGATTTATTACATTTGAGTTCGGTCCTTACATTCCGACACCCTCTTTTGAGAATTGACTTATATTTTAATTCTGATTTCCGAATCAGTCCTACATTTCTGATTCATTACATTCGAGGTCGGTCCTTACACTCTGACTCTCTCTCTCTCTCTCTTTTTGAATTAATATCTGAATGTCAATTCCCACCTCGGGGTCAGCACTTACATTCTGACACCCATCCTTTGAAAATCTTTGAAATTTCATAACTCAAAGTCCACTCTCCAATCCCCAGCGATATTCCCTACTTCTCGACTTGATTAAACACACACCTGCTAATTCCCCGACAGAAACAAATCACACACACCTTAGGATTGATGGACCTTAAGGTTGACCTTGGGTGTTGTTCTGGAGCTAAGGCACTCGCTACACCTGAGTCACCCTTAGGATTACTCGACCTTAGGGTTGACCTTGGGTGTTGGTCTGGAGCTAAGGCATTCGAGTCACCCTTAGGATTGCTGGACCTTAGGATTGACCTTGGGTGTTGGTCTGGAGCTAAGGCACTCACTACACTTATCTTACCGACATACACTCACAACCCTGAACTCAAACTTCTAGTCTAGATCCCTTGACCTTTTGGGATACTCATGTAGATTGTCCCCTAAACCTACTAGCCCTAGGGAAACCCTAAACTCAAATTTCTAGCCTAGGTCCCTTGATCTTTTTGGGATACTCATGTAGATGACCCCCTAAACCTACCAGCAACCCCTGAACTCAAACTTCTAGTCTAGATCCCTTGACCTTTTGGGATACTCATGTAGATGGTCCCAGAACTCAAATTTCTAGCCTAGATCCCTTGATCTTTTGGGATACTCATGTAGATGGTCCCGTAAACCTACTAGCCCTAGGGCTATGGTTTAGCTAAGACCACTATGTAGAGGACCCAAAATGGCGTTTCCATTGAGCCATTATTGGGTGATGATTGGTACCTCAAAGCTTACCAAAATACCCATCTTGGCCTTTTACCCCTAAAACACCCCTAAATTACCAAAATACCCCTCAATAGCTCAAAATCCCAAAAAATTCCAAACATTCCCAGAAAATCCCAATAAATCCCAAATATTCCCAATTTTATTTCTCTCAACTACCAAATGACCCAATTTGGCTAATTTGACCATCTTTAACCAAAATCCCCAAACTACCCTTTAAAGGCTAAAATTTCCCCAAATCCAACTCAAATGTCCATCAATTTGATCTCAATTGACCCCAATTCGAATCCTAAACTCAAATTCACTTTTTATATGACCAAACTAAATTAAATACAAGCTCAATTGATCCATGATTTGAGCTCAATTTTGATTTGGGTCAAAACCCCAATTTTGACCAAATGACCTAATCTCACCAAATTGAACCCATAGCCTAGTCAATTGGCCTCAATTAATGTTGAAAAATCTTTATGACATTCCTCTACATCAAAATCAACCATCAATTGACCTTGGTGAAGTCTCAAATCCATTTGATTTTAACCTAAAGCCAAAATTCCCAAATTGGCTAAGTCCCCAAATTTCACCCAATTGATTGCCTTAAACTCCAAATTGGCATCCAACTCATGTTGAAACTCTTCATGAGGTTCCTATTGACCATTTATAATAATAAATTTGGACTTAGTCCAAGGCTAACCCAAGCTTGACCCAAGCCTAGCCCAACATGACCAACTTGATTAAAGTTCAAAATTCCCTCAAATTGACCCTTCAATTGAACTCAAAACCACACCCATCCTTCACCAAAGTTATTCATTATGATCATATACACCAAATGCAACAATTAATTGGGCCAATTGACATGACTAGCAGGGCCCAAACCCAAGTTTTGGTCATTTGCACCCACTTGGACCCATGCACTAAATGTGGCCTAACCACCCTAAAGCCACCAAATTAACTCCACCACATCCATTAGTTGGACTTAGTGACCATTACAAACACCATGAAATCACCTAAATCAAGCCATGGACCAAAGGTCCCCCAAATTAAGGGATCTTATTTCCAAAAATGCACATGCTTAAGATATCTTTGCCAAATTAAAGCACATTTGCATTAAATTATTGTGATGGATTCATGTGGGTTCCCTGAGCTCCTAGCCACTTCCCCCTGGCCGGCTGGCCAGCCTAGTGGCCGAAAAAGCCCAAAACTAAGAGCCACTCCCATGGCACCTCACTCAAATCAAACCTAGAGGTCAGCTCATCCAAATCAAATTGAAGAGCTCCTCTGCCCTCCACCTAAGCACCATAATGCACTCAAACTTTTGCCCTGAGAGCCACGCCATGGCCATTTTTATAAAAACTCACCTCCCACGGCCATGAGAGGTGTGCTGAAATTTTCTTAGAGAGGCCTCTCCAAACTTCACACAGAGCTTCCCTAAGATCCCCTCAGTGCATTCCAACCATTTTTCCTCACCCATTCCCATTGCCGGAGCTCAATTTTGAGCTTGGAACCTTGCCAAAAACCAGGGCAGAACCCAATACACCTCCATAGTCCATCAAACATAAATTAACTTCAACCACACCTTCACAACAGTGAAAGAAGCTAAAACCAGGGACTCAATCCCTAGCCTCCTTGGACCCCAACAAACGTACCGAGCACCTCTGATTGAAGCCTCCCATCTCAGAGCAAAGGTATAGAACTTTTCCTCCTCCCGAGCTTATTTTGATTCTCCATTTACATTGGCTTGATTTCATGGTATATTAACCGTATGAATGTGTTCGTCTCACTTAGACGAATCCATAGGATTAAACCCGAAGTGATTTGGTTGAGTCTACGTTGAGATCTTAAGGTTTTAGTGTGGACGGGCCCATGATCATTCTATCGGGGACGATGACGGGGAGTCGTTCGATCAAGCGTGTATCAAATGGATGGGGGAGATCGAGCCGGACAGCGCTTCGGGACATAAACAACGGGCTGAGTCAGCAAGCTACGCGGACGATGGTGTCTAACCAGAGCGCGCCACGCATGCTTTTGGAGCTGCCTAGGATCTAGTCAACACGCGCAATTTAAATAGATAAATAGGGCTTTTCTTATTTATTTAAATCCTTGCACGCGCTGTTTAAATAGATAAATAGGGCTTTTTCCTATTTATTTAAATACCCTTAACTTTATGCCTTCGGAGCCGTCGTAGGTTGAGGTGGCACGCGTAGTTTAAATAGATAAATATGGCTTCTTCTATTTATTTAAATACCCCCAAACTTATAAAATTCATAACTTTGTGTAGAAAAATCACAAAAATAAAATAAAAATACCCACTTGCTCAGTGAACATAGGAGAACAATGTGGAATAAATTTCAAGTCCATTTGATGCATATTTAACTTTTTAATTAATTAAACATTGTTTGGGATCATTTGATTCTTCATGCATATTGGCACATCACCTTGGCTTGGAATTTTGGCGTGTTGTAACCTCTATCAGGAGAAACATCCTTTGATTTTTCTAAAGTCAGAGGAGGTTCCTATATAGAGATCCATATTTTTCAAGATCTTCCACATTATTTCTTTAAAATAATCATAAAAATTAGCATATTGATTATAAAATCCTAAGAAAATTTTGGAAGGTCCAACATGACTAGAGAAACCTTTGGAAATAATTTCATGGGCCAAGTCATTTAAAATATCCTTCAATTTTACAAATACTAAATCACTAAAATAATTAATTTTGGAAAATATAAACATTTAAATGACTTGATTTTTAATCTCCACTATGACTTATGATCTAGGNTGTTGTTCCCTTGTCGAAAACAATAATAAGGCTTCATTTTTAATCCTAGCTCTTATAAAAAAGCATGTTTTTACGTTGTCGAAAACAATAATATGACTTCATTTTTAATCCTAGCTCTTGAATTTTATGAACTTTCTAATACTTTGATAAGCTACAAAAAAAAAAAAAAGGCTAAATATATACCTTTTTTTTGTAAAGTATATCCGTATCTCATAAATACAACGACACAAATCTTAAAGAAATTTAATGGAACTTGGTAAGTAGTCATCAAAGGTTAGAGTTGGCGTGGTCGAAAGATGGAGAGGCAAAACAACGTTTCCTTTGGCTGTGACCATGGGCCAACCTAATAAAGGTACCACCGAATGAAAAAATATTATGCGACTGAACTGAGTGACAGCCGTTTGAAATCAACTCCCACAACTCATTCTGAGATTCTTCACAGAGGATGCCATAAGAGAGCTTATTGAATATTTTTTGAATCCTCCTCCGTGATGGACTCTTGTATAAAGGAGAGCTACCCATCAAATTACGGTGGTATACTCTCTGCCTTTTAATCTAAGTTCACCCTGATGACAAGACGACCTTTATTGAGGATTTGGTTGAGAAGGCTGATTTAAAGCCTTCCAGTTGACCAAAAGATCTTACAGTCAACGAAACGATTATCAGACGACTGAATGCCAATAATAGGGGGTCATTAAATGTCCCTCTTCGAAAACTTATGAATATGAAATGCTACAAATATCAATATTAATATTAAAGTGCCCCATAGTCAATTACAAAATTGAAAAGATGTAATGACTCAATAATTACTTATAATGTCCTTATTAAAATCAGGACAAATATGTAATTTTAAATGATACTGGTATCAACTATAAATATGGGGTTCATTTCTTCAAGAAATGACTAGTGAATAT
>JXCR01045523.1:136662-164280 GCA_002079205.1 Phalaenopsis hybrid cultivar | reverse complement strand
ACATATATACATATACATATATACATATATACATATATATATATATATATATATATAGACACATATATATATATAATGAAAAAAAGCAACTCATGACTCCTTACGCGTTAACAAAGAAAATGGTTCAAAGTTTGGGAGGGATAGTGGATCCCCAACTAAAACAAAATAAAATACATCATGATCCTAGGGGTTCACTATCCACAGTACAATTCCACGCAAAAAAATTAAAAAACACATGTAAACCCTCAAAATGTATACTAAAAAGAAATTTTTACCAAAAAATTACATGTAAACCAAAACTCGTGGCAGCTATAGTAGAGGAGAGCAAAATTAAAGTTTAGAGTGCAATGTCCATTGGGATTAGCAACAAACTCAGACCCATCCTGCATTCAGTTAGGCGTTTCCCTGCCAATTTAAAACAGTAAAAACAATAAAGGCAATGAATGTAAGTGTGCATAATTATCTTGTGGCCACAAAGTATAGTCTCCCAAACACCAGAGAAACCGTTAAACCATAATGGAAATTGCATCCAAATTCAAAAAGCCCCGTGTGACATCAAGCAATATCGTGTAATGTCAGCTCTATGAAGGAAAAGGGGCGAACCGGCTAATTGCATATCATTGTCCAACATACACAATGTAGGCCAAAAAAGTTGTCCATTCACCATCCGAACCAGAAATAGTAAAATAAGGCAGTAACCAAGAGTTGAATCGTAACCCCCATAACGGCAACAAAAAAGTGCAGTTAAAATATAGAAAACAACTGCACCACTTAACTCCTGACCCACTAAAACATCCCAGGCGGTTAGAACCAAATTCAGTACAAAGTCCAACAACCAGAACCTGGACCAAATCAACCTTCAAGCAAGCTTCCAAAAAGCCATTAAAAAATCTGAAAGATTTAAAGTACTAGAACTATAAATGACTGCAACAGAGCAATTAACCAGGCCAAAAGTGCAAACGAAGCAAACCAACATAAACTTCCTAAGCCAACTGTTATAGCCACCATTCTTCCATAAGTCGAAACAACAAAAGCTTCCATAGTAAACCCGAAACGAAGAAACCAAAATCCAAAAATATAGGAAGCAAAAGTAAAAGATTATTAAGGGTTTCCTGTAGAGCACCCCAATAGTCCTGGCCCAAAGGTACCAGCAACAATAACCAGTCCACATAGTCAGGTTATAATTACATCCTAGCAAATCCAATAAGCAAAGAAATATGCCTTCCAATATAGCCAAGGACATTCCCATGATACTTGAATAGAAGCCAATATAAGAGGTAGCAGATTAAAAATCGAACATAAGGAGCTTTCAAGTCACTTTCAATAAGTTTATGCAACATAGGGAGAGGAGAATCCCAAACAGTAGCACATTGCACCCTCTATTTAGCCAGCCAATCCATAGATTGGTTCCCCTCTCTATAAGTTAATGAATAAAATATATTTAGGTGTTGCCCCTCAATATTATACCAAATTCTTCTCAACCAAGGTTTGATATACCATGGTGGTTTGAGCTTAGCCAAAGAATGTTAAAAGTGTTTCAGAGTCTGTTTCCAGAACAATGCCATTTAAATTAAGAGATGCAACAGTTTGAAGTGCAGCAAGCATAACAATAGTCTTAACCTCTAGAGAAGAATTGACAATAAAATGAGAAACAAAATAAGCAATGCACTTACCAAAACCATCTCTGATCAACCCTCCCATACCCGTATATACATTGGAATAACTCCCATCAACATTAACTTTAAACCAGCCATGGGGGGGGGTGGTGCCCATTTAATCAAAATGTGTTTCCTACCCCTACCCATAGTAGGAGAGGCATCGTGTCCAATGGAAGTTTTCCAAGCCCTTTTCAAGTAAGCCACAACTAAAATAGATGTGGTAGAGGGAGTGTGACAAGAAGCTTCATATTTTTGACTATTCCTAGCCATCCAGCTAAACCATAAGACAATGCCAAGGAAATAACAGTGCTTGTTGAAAGAAGATCAAATTCCTTCTGAATCCCAATAGCAGCTTTAAGGGTCAGATTTGAGGGCCAAGTAATACCAAAGTAGCACCTAATACATTGTCAAATCTCTTTAGAAAAGGGACAATAAAAATACAAGTGATTAAAAGATTCAACATCTTTTTTACAATTATAACAGTATGAAGCAAGTTTCAACCCTTTCAGTTTAAGTATGTCATCTAGAGGGAGCAATTTATGAAAATATCTCCAAAGGAAAATTGAGATAGATGGAGAAATAAATTTATGCCAAGTGTAAACATGTCATTTCCAAGGAATAAAAGGGTGCAGATTCCAGTAAAGCAACTTAGTAACTGTTGTTCTAGCGTGGTGCTTCCAGTGAGGAACATCCTTATCTTGAGCATGAATATGAATAGTAGCAATAGCAGGAGCAATATCACCCATTAAAAAATTCAGCATTGTTAAATTCCAATCACCATCAATCCAACAATCCAAGACAAGAAATTTAGCATTATAACTAGAGGTAGGCAAAGTAGAATACATAGAGATGCCCCTATCGTCCGTCCTGAAGGAGATACTACCATCGTCAATGTCCCAGAACATAAAATGAGATGCAACATGCCTTGCAGCAATAATAGCCTTCCAAAGCTTTAAATCCCCCACTTTCCAATTAACTGCAGAGGGATGCAAGTTTTTATAACAATTTTGTAGCTTAAACTTTGCCCAAAGTGACTCCCAAAAAAAAAATTGAACCAGAGTTTACACATGTTAATATTAATAGTATGTTGCAAAGTTTTAAACCCGAGCCCACTTGTACGAAGAGGCTTGCAAGTATAGTGCCAAGTAGTCCAACTTTTAGATGATCTAGAGCCCTTCCAAAAGAACTTGTTAAAGATTGTTTCAAGATTCTTTTTAAGTGCTTTTTTTAGTTTTGACAACTTGCATAGTGTATAGTGGAAGTGTGCATAGGACCCTTTTCAATAAAGTGAGTTGACCCCCATTAGAAAGGTAAGTATTTTTCCAGTCATTAATCTTGAGTTTAACTTTTTCAGTCACCTCATCCATCTGTGTTTGCTTAGTTCTATCTCTAAGAATGTTGACCCCAAGATACTTGATAGGTAACTTATAGATTTTGCAACCAGTAAAATTAGAAGCACAGGCATGAGTGGTAGTGGAAACACCTTTGCCAAAATAAATGGAGCACCTAGCCAAGTTGAACATCATACCCAAAAAGTTTTGGAAAGATTTTAACAATGACATAGTAACTTTGATATCACGTTTGCTAGCATTTAAAAACAATATAACATCATCAGCATAAGCAAGGTGACTCACTACAATTTTGGATTTATGAGAGAATTGAAGATAAGGTTACTCATATTGCAGCTTATTAATAAGCCTAGACCGGCAATCAAAAGAAATTATGAAAATAGTGGGAGAGAGGGGGTCTCCTCGCTTAGTACCCCTATTAGCAGAAAAGAAACCATGAGATTTACCATTAACCATCACTCTATAGTTGTTATTAGATAGCCACCTCTGATTGAGAGAGCAGAAATCCTATTTAAAGCCCTTAGCTTGCAGAATATTAATTATAAAGTCCAAGCTAATAGTGTTAAAAGCTTTATGTCCAATTTAAGTACCATGTTTCCCCCCTGCACTTTTTGTCCAACTCATCAATCATCTCCTGTGTTAGGAGGATATTATCTGTGATATCTCTACCCTTAATAAAAGCAAATTGCTGATCAGTAATTATATGAGTAAGATGAGGCTGCAATCTGTTAACTATAATTTTACTCATAACTTTAGATATTACTGTAGTGAGAGAAAGAGGACGTAAGTTTTCCTAAGAAATCGTGTCGTTACCTTTTGGTATAAGCACAATCAAAGCAAAGGTGAAATATTTACTAGGGTTATCTCCAAGTTAAAAACTTTGAATAATAAGGATTACCTCCTTCTTAATAATCTCCCAAGAATGAATGTAGAAAACAAAAGAAAACCCATCGAGGTCAGGAGCTTTGTTAGGGCAAATAGATTTGAAAGCATTCAAACTTTCTGCTCATCCGGAGGATAAAAAAAAAATTGTTAATATAATTATACTCTTCCACAATGTAAGTGGGGTCAACAGGCATAGTTCGAGTAAAGGAGTGAAGAAGCTCGGTGAAATAGGTAATTGCACTATCTTCAATCTCTTTCGTATTAGTTAAAGTACTCCCATCTCCCTTTTAATTTTTAAAATGTTATTGATATCTCTTCTGTGCTTAAGGGTAGCATGAAAATATTTTATGTTTCTATCCTCTGCAACAAAGGAAGAATCATTAGCCTTCTGCTTAAGCAAGTTTTCCTCTAATGCAATAGCTTCCATTAAAGCAAGATGAGCCTGGGCAACATTATCCATCAAATGAGGAGAAACATCAAGTTGGGCTTCTAAAGAATCAACAATGTGCTGAGCATCCTACACTTTTTTATGAACATTACCAAAGAACTGGTAATAATTCCATTTAATGAGATGGGCGGCCATCTTCTTATGTAATTGCCACAAACCAAACCAAGGAGTCCCAAGTCCATCAAACTTCCAAGCTTGAGTCACCAAATTAAGTTAAGTATCATGAGAAGTCCAAACATTAATAAATTTAAAACGAAATATGATAAGTTTAACTGTAAATGCCAAAGTGAGCAAAATAGGATTATGATCAGAGGTAACATGACTCAAACACTGAACCTTCACGATAGGAAAATGACTTATAAAAGCAGAGTTAGCCAAAAACTGATCCAACCTCTGTTATAGAAAACCCCTCTTGCAAGTATAAGGAGATCCAAAATATCCCAAGTCATAAAGACCTGCATTAGAAATAGAGTTAGAAAACATGTTGATAAGAGAAAGCTCAACTCTACCACCCCCTTTTGTTTCTGTAGGCTTCATGATCAAATTAAAATCTTCACCTACAAACCAATTCTCATGTATGATGCTTCCTACAGACTCATTTTTTTGTTAAAGCTGATTTTTTTCATGTATATGAGAGCTAGAGTAAACAAAAGTGCCCCACTCCTAAAAGTCTTGAATATTGATTTGAGAAAGGATATAAAGTTCCTCATCTTCTATAATGGAAAGAGTGACAGTGGGTTTAGAGAAAAGCCAAATTTTGTTGTTGGCATTGCAGTGAGATCGATAACCTTTAAATTTATTAAGAATTTTGTGTTTATTAACATGAACAAAAGGTTCCAAAATAGCATAAATGTGTAATTTATGAACCCTACCAAGATTTTTGAGCATATTAAGGGAGTTAGGGTTCGCCACTCCCCTAATATTCCCTATCATGATATTAAACTTGTCTTGACCTCAATTTTGGTTGAGGTCTAATCTTTAGCTTTAGTAGCACATGGTCTAGCGCATAGGACTTTCCATTGACTATTCTTAGAGAACTAGAAAAAGACACCCTCACCATTAGAAATTCTAAACTCTTCTATACTCAATTTGAAGTTCCACATATTGGTCCTAACCTCTAGCGCTTAGTGGGTGGGGTCGTTATGGGGGAGCTCAAGGAGAGTTCCTATAGGACTATTTGACCTTAGTGTTGACCTTGGGGGTTGGTCTAGAGCTAAGGCACTCACTTCACTCACAATCACTCACTACCCTAAACCTTGAATTTCCTGACTTTGGTCCCTTGAGCCTTTGGTAAAGTCATGTAGATGGTCCCCTAAACCTACTAACCCTAGGCTAGACTTTAGCTAAGACTAGTGCATAGAGGACCCAAATGGTATTTCCATTGATCCATGGCTTACTTTTGGTGGTTAGTTCCACAATTTTGCCCAAAATACTCAGCCTGACCTTTTGCCTCTAAACTCCCCCAAATTACTTAAGTACCCTTGAAACTCTAAATTTGGTCAAAATTCCCAAGTTTATCCAGAATATCCAAACTTATTCAAAAATCATTTCAAACTTTTTGAAAACACCCAAATTCTCCAAAATCGCCAAAATTGCTAAATTACAAAAATGCCCCACATGGGCCCAAAATTTCAGAACTTCTAAAAAATTCCAAAAATTCCCAAAATATTCCAAATATTCTCAATTTCATTTTTCTCAACTATCACATGATCCAATTTGACTAATTTTATCATCTTTGAGCCCCAAATTTGCCTTTAAAGGTCCAAATTTTCATAAATTCCAACTCAAATGTCGATCAATTTGATCCCAATCTCCCCAAATTTCAATCTCAAACTCAAATTCACCTTCAATGTGACCAAAATAAACCAAATCCAAGCTCAATTGGCCCATGCTTTAAGCCTAATTTTTATTTAGGTCAAAACCCAATTTTGGTCACATGACCTAATCTCATCAAATTGAATGCCTTAACCCCAAAATTGGCATCCAATTTGGTTGAAATCTCTTCATGAGGTTTCTATTGACCATTTTCAACCATGAATTTGGACTTAGCCAAAGGTTAGCCAAATCTTGACCCAAGTCTAGCCCAACATGCCCAAATTGACCAAATCTCCAAAATCCTTCAAATTGACCCTCCAATTGAACTCAAAACCCTTTTCATCCTTCACCAACATTTGTCCTTACAATCACTTACACCAAATGCAACATTTTTTTAGACCAATTAAAATGGCTAACCTAGCCCAAGTCATTTGCACCCACTTGGACCCATGCACTAAATGTGGCATAACCACCTCAAAGCCGTCAAATTAATGACTCCACAACCATTAGTTGGATCCTAAGACTGAGCCAAAACTCACCTAACCCAAGCTAAGTGAGCCATGGACCAATGGCCTTTTAAATTAAGGATATGTTTTCCAAATATGCTTATGCTTAAGATCTTTTTGCCAAAATTAAACCTTAGCCCATTAAATTGTTGTGACATATTCCTTGGGTTCCCTGAGCTCCTAGCCACCTCCTCCTGCCATGGGCGGCCGGCCTAGTCGCTGGAAAAGCCAAAACTGAGGACCAACTCCTCTTGAACTTCACCCAAATCAGACCAAGTGGCCACCTCACCCAAATGAGATGTTAAATCCTCTTTGCCCTCCACCTAAGCAGCATTTTTCACCCCTCAATTGACCATCATAGTCACCCCTTAGAAATTTATATAACAGCTTCCCCCCTCTGCCATGAGAGGGGTGCTGAAAGTTTCTCAGAGAGAGACCTCCAAATCACTCCCTGAGCTTCCTTAAGTTCTCTACAGTGTAATCCAATCATTGCATTGCTCTAATTCCTCCTGTCTAACTCTAATTTTGAGCTCGAAATTTTGGGCGAAAACAGGACATCCCTTAAAACTCCACCAAACTCCAATTACTTGTGCCCACACCTTCACAACAGTAAGAGAAGGCAAAACCCCATCAAATACCCCTCTAAAAGATCCCCTAACATAGTTCTAGACCAACACTTGAAATCGAGCATGGTCTAATTCATACCTAGACCTTACACCACAACAATAGGCTCAATCGTTAGCCTCCTTAGACCTTAATGATGTGCCAAGCATCTGTGATTGAAGCTCTCCTTCTCAAAGCCAAGGTATTAAACTTCTTCTCCTCCAGAGCTTCTTTTGATTTTCAATTTGCATGAGCTTAATTTCATGGCATCTTAACTGTATGGCTATGTTCCTCTAGTCTAGAAGAGCATTTTAAAAACACATTTCACTTAATTTGGTTGAGAAATGAGGGAGATATCAAGCTTGGAAGATGGACGGTCCTTGGTCTAAGCTATCGGGGACGATGACTAAGCGTCGTTCGATCAAGCGTGTATCGGATGAACGGTCAAGATGAAGCCGGACAACGCTTCGGGACATAAACCGTGGGCCAAGACCGCGCTGAAGTGGATGGCGGAGTCGAACGTGATTGCGCCGCGTGGAGCTTCGGAGCTGCCTACAAAGATTTGGTGACGCGCATTTAAATAGATAAATAGGGAATTAAAAAATTCAGAAAATGACCCTTAACTTCAAAAATTCATATCTTATTGTAGAAAAATCAAAAAAATAAAATAAAAATACCCTCTTGCTCAGTGAACAGAGGAGAACAGTGTGGATTAATTTTTCTTTTCTATTTGATGAGTATTTGATTTTTAAAAAATCAATTGGGGTTAGGAGTCTTTTGATTCTCCATGTATATATGCATTTCACCATAGCTTGATTTTGGGGCATGTTGTAACCTCTGTCAAGGGGAACATTCTGTGATTTTTCCAAAGTCAGAGAAGATCTCTAGCCAGAGATCCATATTTTTAAAGTTTATGTACATTATTTGCTTAAATTAATCATAATAATTAACATGTTGCTTAAAAAAATCCAAGAAAGTTTTGGAAGGTTTATGATGACTAGAGAACCTTTTGAAAAATTTCTCATGAACCAAGTCATTCAAAATAAACCTAATTTGCCTAAACCCTAAAACACTAAGGTAATTAATTTTGGAAAACAAAAACATCAAAATAAATTGATTTTTGATCTCTACTGTTGTTTAAGATACATATAACTCTCCATAAAAATTTCAAAGCATTTTGAATCCATTTAATGACCTAAATTGATTTTTCAAGTTAAGTATCCTTTTTGGCAGTAAAATTATTTTAAATGATCAAAATATAACTAAAAAAATTATGAAAACTTATTTTTTGAAGTTCTCTGTGATTAGGGGATTTTTATAAAAATAAAATAATATTTAAAATAAAAACTTCATTTTTAGCCTATTTTTAAATATTTAAAATAAATAAAAATTCATAAAAATCACAGTTAATAAAATTCATGAAAATGTTCAAAATTATTTTCTACGCACTTAAAAATAGTTGGAATATTTTTCTTCATTTTCTAAATAAAGATAATATATTTTGAAGCTTAAAATAATTTTTAAAGGCTAAAAAAAGGATTTCCACTAAAATAATTCCAATAAATAAAAAAATAAAAAAATATATATAAAATTTGCTTCTCTGGGTTCTCTAACCTTAGGGAGATTTTTCAAAAATGTAAAAATTAATTTTCCAAATTTAAAATATTTTATATTTAGTAAGTACCCTAGAAATTAAAATAATTATAATAATACAAATTAAATTAAAAAAATTTTGAAGTTTGGTTCAAATGGTTCTCTACTCTAGGTCTACCTCCAGTAAAAATTTCAAGTGATTAGGCTTAACCGTGGTCAAGTTAGCAAATTTTCTTTGAAAAATCATATTTTTGCATGAAAATAATTATTTAAATTAAATTAAATTTTGAAAAATCACATTTTCTCCTTTGATATCTTAATTGGCCTATGAATGAGGTAAAATAAAAATGTCAAAGTCATTTGATTTGAAGTTGACAAATTATGAAGTGTTAGAGCCTTAGGGGCAAAACTGTAATTTTAAGAATTTGGCCTTAATTAACATTTAGGCTTAATTCAAGGAAGGAAATGAGCAACCTCAGATCTTAATCAGCTTGTTTGTATGATTGAAATTAAAAAGGGATTAATTGGTAGAAACCAACCTCCCTTTCCTAATTAAAAGGATAAGTTAATAAATTTCTAAATTATTAAAATTTGGAGGTTTAATAAAATTAAATGAACCTAGGACTTAGGGGTATGACTTTTGGAGTCAATAATTAATCAATTTAATACCCCTATTTGATGTTCAAATAAAATTCAAATAATGAGTCATGATCACCTAAAATTTAACATTTTCAAAATTAATTAAGACACTCACCTAAGCCTTAAGGGCTTAGTAGTGATCTATGTTAAATCAAGATTGATTAAATGAGGATTAGGAAAGCAAACATAGCTAAATTAACACCTTTTAAAACACCACAAGCCCAAATAAAAATGGTTGAGTGTCTTAATAACACCGACTTACCCTTTTAAGGGTCTTCACTCACATAACTTTCAAATTAAATTACAAATGATATACCTTACTCGTAAGGATAATTAGGACATCAATGTTCATTGAGCTTATGGTGTTCATAAGGTGAATTATTAAGCAATAAAATAAGTTTAAATTAGCTCGAGGCATTTCACTGGGTAGTGAGAGGGAAGCATGGACCTGCTTCTTTCTCCTAACTTGTTAGATACCTTAGAGGTCTACTAAACTTAATGTGCTTTGCTTAACAAAATCATCCTTAATCAAACTAATAGGGACCCAACAAGATATGAACTACGGTTAGGTAGGTCGCCAAAACTTTACTTTCTTACTTCATATAAAATGCCTTGACATTCATTTTGAGTTTCAAGTGGTGAAACAAGAGGACTTGCCAGGTACGCTTTTACAGTTTACAGCACCGCCTTTCTTGTACATTCATACTGTACTTTTGGTGTTAATACAAACCTACATGCTAAACAACAATGTCACCCTGCATTAAAACTAAAACTATCAGGATAGGCACAAAACCAAAACCAAAACTAAAGTTAAAGTCAACCAAGTTAAAATTCACAGCCATAACATTAAAAATATAAAACAGCTCAAAATTTAATCACAAACATCACAAAAAACCACAATTTAAACTAAATTAAGACATCTCTATCGGATGATCGGAAACCCCTCGGAGGAGGTAACCTACGGTTGCTGAAGAGGCTTCCTATGGTCCATGCTAATAGAAAATAGTGATGTCATTAAGTTGAACTACCAAGGAATATGGAATTAAACAACCAAGCTATAAGATTTTGAGGTTGTCTGCGTATGCAACATAAATCCTCACATCATCTTTAGGCCTTTGTACAACTCTGCTGTACAATATAAGCCCTAACTTGTCTTAGGATTCTGAGGTTGTTGTTCATCACGACGTAAATCCTCACATCTTTCAGGCTATTTGTGTAATCGTTCCACACAAATGTAAGCCCTAAATTAATACAATTTTCAGAATGAAACAATTAAAATTTTCTCCTCAAAATTGAAGCCAAACAATAGGATAGACTAGGAAGGCACCGAGGTTCTCATCCGGATTTATGTCATCCTCTAGTTCTTCCTCTTTTGGACTTTATAATAAATGTCCCAAATTTGAACCCCCTTTCACACCTCTTTGTTTGATTTCATTGAAAAGTCCTTTCCTTTAAATTCCTTCAACATAATATTTCTTGATTTTTATTGAGAGTTTTCTTAGATGACTTTGGTCATTTAAGATGTAATTAACTATAGGGGCTTGCCCTTTTATGAAGCTTTTCTCGAACCAAGCTTAAAATAAACCCTATTTAACTCTTCATATTAAATAAGGGAAATTATCGACAAATAAAATGGTTTCGCATACCAAACGGATATCATATTATTCTTAGTTTATTTGATCGAGCCTCATCTTCAAGTCTTGTGTTTATCCTTCAGGATAAATACAAGATTTGAGGAATAACACTCTTTCATTTAAACTATTAAAATTTGATGTCAGTTTGATTTCATAATTTTTTAAACTTAAACGTACTTCTGAAGCGGGCGACGGGATTTTGATTCCGGTGACCGACAGCTTCTTACGACAACTCTTTAACAAAATTAGTGTCGATAGCTTCTGGCGACTCCGCTGGGGAAAAATTTCTCTTTCCATTTAAATCAGGAAAGTTCTATCTTCATAGATTGGTAATATGTCCATGTCCCTCTTGGACCAAAGTTACCCTTCTTCAATTGGCATACTTTACCCATTTCTGTCTTTGGAAAGTATGGACAACTCTTTGGACTTCAGGACTGCCTGTTCAATGACTGTTGAACAGAGGAGTTCAGGAGGCCATTAAGTACTATTTAAATCTTCATGTGGGGTTGGACCTCAATAGGTGTGTTGGTGGACTAAATTCCACCTGGGCATAATATGTTGCTAAATAGGTCCTACACCGAGTCCTAAACGCTTCACATCTCCTTTTCAAGTTTGATTCGCTATTGTGCAAATTAAATCAAAGTTATGTTATGTTGCGCACGCTTCAAATCTTATTTTTTATAAATTAATTTTTTTCTACTTTCAAACCACCTTTTTATTAAAATTTTTAAAATCTCGAAAAATTATAACATACCCGGTCTACAGATTAACTTCTGTTAATTTTTAGTGCTTGCACTAAGATTACAAGGTTTTGGCCATACAGCTGACCAAAGGAAAATATGTTGAAATTTTCATACCTATTTTACACTAATTTTGTTGATATTGCATTTCAAAGAAGGGTATTTTTTATGTTTTATTGCAGGTATGCTGAATTATGTTCATTGGAGCAAAAAGAAACAAAAATGGTGCAATTTGGAGAAAAAACAGCAAGAAATGAAATTTTGCCCTGTCACCTTTCGATAAGTCTTTCGATGCTTAATCTCTTTTACACTTATTGTATATTTTTGAATGATATTACACTTTAAAGGAAGTTTATTTTTATGTTTATTTTGTAGGGCTATCTGTTAGGAACACAACGCAACTGAAATGGGGAGAAACAGAGTTAAAACAGAGCCAAACAGAGCGAAAAGATGGAGCTGACGCCGACGGCGAGATTTACCCGAGAAGACCAAAAAATGACAGAAAAACTTGTTGACGGCGCCCTCAAGTCCGCCGGCGACGCCCGAGACGGTTATGGGTTGAAATTCAACGTGTTTGGATGCTTTTTGAAAGGATTCTTGTGGTAACTCTTAATACTTCATCCCTACACTTTAAAAGAACAAATTTAGGTTAGAAAAGGGGGGATTTGTGTGAGAGGAATGTTAGGAAAAGTGTGGATCTACACTTTAAAAGAACGAATTTAGGTTAGAAAAAGTGGGTTTTTTGTGAGAGGAATGTTAGGAAAAGTGTGGAGAATATTTAGGTTTTTTAAAATAGGAGTATAAATGTAGTTTTGTACCCTTTTGGAGAGATTGGAGAGGGGATTTTGAGAGAATTTGTAAGGAGATGTTCTAGCATTGCACAGATCGGCAGGAGACTTTGTGGGAGAGATTTTCTTTTTTATTTCAAGGGAAAAAGCTAAGTATTGTGTTTTTCATTATCTTATGGTTTTGTAAACACAAGGAGATGTTCTAGCATTGCATGGATCGGCGAGAGTCTTTGTGGGAGAGATTTTCTTCTTTCTTTCAAGGGAAAAAGCTAAGTATTTTGTTCTTCACTTTCAAGGGAGAAAGCTAAGTATTGTGTTCTTCATTATCTTATGGTTTTGTAAACACTTATCTAGTAAGTTTCCGTTGTGTTTTCTTCGTGCTTTGTGATGGGCTTCTCTTACTCTCTCTTCTTGTTTGAAAATAATGGTATGTGTGTTTTCTTCGTGCTTTGTGATGGGCTTCTCTTACTCTCTCTTCTTATTTGGAAATAATGTTTTTTCTTCATGCTTGTGATGTGTTTCTCTTACTCTCTCTTCTTGTTTGGAAATAATGGCATGAGAAGATTATGCCGTTGTTTTCATTTTAATTTTCTTTTGCAATGAGTAGAATTCATGTTTAGGATTTTATGATGCCTGTTAGAAGCAGATTTAGATATCAATGTGATGGTTTTTACTTGCATTTTATTTATATTACAACAAAAACCTGTTGTAGTGTTAAAATTCGTTGTAATTGCATTAAGACTCGAGAGGGCTGTGTAATTCTCAACAAAGTAGAACCACATTCATATTCCATAATTGTTAAGTTCATGGGAAGTTGAATGCAAATAAATAGAGAAATATACTTTGATGGGCGTAGAATTGGAGATTTTAGGGTAACAGACTAAAATTCCTAATTCGGTCCTGTTATTTGAGTACTGAAGCGGAGATGTTAGCCCTCCGGTGAGGGGAACGTGGGAGCTCTGAAGTGAGAGCTGGTATCCTGCTAGTGTAACAACGGATTCAATAAACAAGCATAGGATTAGTCAATGTTCTTTATGCCTGGACCAAAGGGTAAAGAATAGGATTGCTCCTATTTGGCACATACAATATTTAATGCATCTCATTCTTTTACATTATCCAATTCATTACATAAGAATAGTAGTTTGTAATATCTCAAAATTCTCCAAATCAATTCATCCAAAAAGGGTTATATTTAGAATTAATATTTGCATTTAGTTATAATTACTATGTTTACATTTAACACTTGCATTTAGGAGTAGTTGCTAGATAAAATATCATTTTAATAGACATTCCCAACTAAGGACTAATTATAGTAGATTAGGATTTGTTTATGGACCTCTTACATCGCTTCCCTGTGGGATTGATAAATGGGACTCCACTAGTGCCTCTATATTATTGAGCGATACGTATAATTGTGTTTGAAATGTGACTTTACAAATCATTAATAAATATATAAATCTGGGTTCATAAATTCTTGCATATTAAAAGTTGCATCAAGTTTTTGGCGACATTGCCGAGGGTTTAAATCTTCTAGTAGTGGTGTCAAATTCTTGTATTTTTAGGTATATAAAAAGTCGTTGTCAATAGCTAACCCCAGAGCTTTCTTCTTTTAAAGCTGCTACAATGGCCTGCTCAATGCTGACTTTTTCTTACAACTTACCAACAAGCCGCGAAGCCCGCAACGTTGTTCTCACCATTAAGTTCGGAGCCGAGTTTGAAGACCTTGATGTCATCCTCAAAAAAGTTTCTTTCATTGAGATGAAAGTCACCGCTCCAAGAATTCAGGAGTCGTCTACTGAGTTCAACTTGAACTTTCTTTAGGACTTCCCTTCTTGCAAGAAGGCTAAGACTGCTACTGCCACTGCAGTGCCTGCCAAACTATTGTTCCCACTACCAAGGGAAAAGAGATAATGATTGTTGAGAATCCAACTGAAGGATTTGCTGCTCCAACTTCAATGTTTGAAATTGGATCAAGTTCAAAGACTGCACCGCTAACCCGAACTGAGAAAAGAAATCGCAACAGGAGGATTTGGAAAGCTGTTAAAGCCCAAGCTCCTGAGAAAACACCCATCAAGGAAGAGGCTCACAAAGAAGAATTTAAACTACCAGAAATATATCTACTACTGCGAGGAAGCAGATTTCATCCTCTAGTGGATACCGATGGACACGAGATTGTCCAGAAGATTGCTGCAGCGTTACCATCACTTCACGAATAAGATAAAGAGAAAAAGAAGTCTACCCCTATCACTGGAGTCAGCTCAACTTTTTAGAGACTAGCTGTCAAAGAGGGCAGTTCAGTCCGTGAGTTACTCAAATGAGTGGGACATGCAATGTCCCCTCAAATGAAGGAAGAAATTTTATGGGACATCAAGTCTGCTAAACAAAAGTCAAATGAAAATCTGCCTGCTCACAATCCCTTTTAGTTCTACCTGGGAAACTTGGTTGACACTACCACTGTTACTACAAATTCCACCGCTACCAGGACCACAGGCCGTCGACCAGTAAAGTTAAGACTGGGTCAGAGAATCCTTCAAAGCACACATCACAAAGAAATTCTTAAAAAGGAAAAGACAAAGAGGTTACCTGATATTGTATCTAGTCTACACTGTGGGGAGCATATTTCTTCTCGACATACCAATGTTTCTGCTGGGACACTCCATCCTGAGATATCATCGTCAAAGAGGAAAGTATGGATGCTCAAGGTTGCTGCACCGATACAGTCCAGTGAACCCACAGGGCAAGATCATGGAATGAAGCCAGGGTCTGAAATATCTGACATCATCGCAATGATTGCCAGCGAGATGGAAGAACAAGAGAGGATGTCCAGCAGGGTCCTCCAGATCTTAAGATGATTCAAGAATCGATAATCAAAGAAAAAATTGAAAAGCTCAGAGTCGAGATTTCTGATTTGGCTCGGGAACATGGAGTTTCCATCGATGATGATGATGAAAGATTTGATTATAACGATTACCTCAAAGAAAATTTCATTGATGTCCATGTTATCGAGACTAGATCCACTGCATCTGCGTGCGACGCTCAACCTTCTACTGAAGAGAACATCGTAGATGAGCTGCGCAGGGCTATTCTCCTAAGGGATGAGCAAGTCAGCCTATTGGAGAAAAATATAGAAGAGATGGCTGCCGCCATGACCACTATGACCACTATTCAAGGGCAATCACAAGTGTCACAACTAGTATCTCCAGAGACCAACCAACCAAAAATCATACATATTACAGATGAAAGAAGAGAGATTGTCTCAGCAAACAGGGATGAGCAGCCAAAGAAAGATTCTCCACTGAGTTCCATGCCAAAGAACAAATTTAAATAGATGGTCGAGGAATTTCGAGATGCCTTAACCAAATATAAGGGTGGTGCATTGATTTTAAAAGGTAGGCCTTACCCGAAAGAGTTTGATGTTGTACCTTTCCCCAAGGGTTTCGTTGCCCCTAACTTTAAAATATTTGATGGAACTGCAAATCCCAGACAACACATAGCACATTTCCGAGCTAGTTGTAGCAATACAAGAAATAACAAAGTTTTACTCTGTCAACAGTTCATCAACAGCCTGTCAGGAGTTGCTTTCGATTGGTATGCTGATTTGCCCAACGGAATGGTTAAGACATTTGTCGAGTTGGAGAAATTATTTATAAAGAGATTCCCTGGAGTGCAACATTATGTTTCCATAGGAGAACTCATGATTGTGAAATAAAAGCCTAACGAAACTTTAGTGGATTACATTTTGAGGTGGAGAAACCTTAGCATGAAGTGCAAACCTCAGCTATAAAAACATCATGCAATTGAGATCCTACTCAGAAGCATTCATGGACCAGTAGGTTTCATACTCAAGGGACTCACCATCAAATCCTTTGAGAAGATACTCAACAAGGCTAGCAGTCTTCAGGAAGAAATCAAACATATGGATTCACACAAGAAATCTAAAACTACCAGAGTGTTTGAAAAGAAATCCAGAACAATCACAACTTTTCATAAAAAAAAACAAACGATAAAAATATATGTAGAAAATCCTCATCAATCTTCATCATAGCAGGCTCCGAAACAGAATAGCCCGTCTAACCAGTGACCGCTTAAGGGAGGATCATCTCAGAATTGAAGAACATCTTTCGCAGAACGACAAAAAATAGTGTTCTCTTCCAAAGATGAAGCTGTATCTAAAACATTCAGAAGTCTGATGAAGAAGCCCGAGTTCAAACTACCAGACCCAAAGAAACCCAAAGAGGTTGATAAGAAGGATGAACCAAATTATTGCCCATATCACAGATTACTGGGACATATAATAGAAGAATGTTTCATCTTTAAGGATTGGCTCGAGAAAAATCTTAAAGGAAATATAACGATCCCGAAAGAGTATTTAAAAGAACATGAAAATAGTTCTATAAATATGATTTTGGCTGAGCCAATCTCTCCGATTCATCCGTACACTGGAGAGGATGGATGGAGTACAACTTGGAACAAGCTTAAGGGGGTCCTAAACAAAATACATAATTCATAAAAACAATTTTCTGCACATGCCAGAAAAGATGGATGAGATACAGTTTAGAGCAAATCATCCAAGAAGATGTTAAGTCAAATCCAGAACGCTTCAAAGCAAACAACCGCTCAGAATCTTCAGCCTGCCATGCCCGAGATGAAGCTTTCGCCGCCAGAGCCATCGTCATCAAATTCAAAGTAAAAGAAGAATGCCATCATGAAGATTGATAACACAGGGGGTAGGATAGGGGCTGCCTCTACAAAATTTGTTGTCTCAGATTCAGTGAAGAAAATTCTCGAACCCCTAACTTTGTATGATTATATTTTTACCCCTATAGGGGCTGATGAATATAATGATCATGATTTTGGCTACGCTTTAACTATTTCTAGTGACGACGTAATCGATTGTGACCAATCTAACTCTGATCTCGATTGCAAAAATGATCCTCAAATTGTACTTAAGTCCGATGAACTCGCTATCAATATCAAAGAAGACATCAACGATACCGCTTACGATAGCACCGCGAGCGAGGAGCCCAACCCTCAAACACCACGACACACCACTCGCCCTCAACTTAGATATTTTCGACAAAGAAGAAACACCAGAAGATTCAACAATGATACCTCAAGAAGAAGAAATTACAAAAATAAACTTAAGAAAGGGGAAAGTATTGCCCCCAAGGATAGCTCCTACAGACAAAGAAAAACAAATAGTAACTGGAGCGGAATTACCTCCACCTCTATCAACGGAAGAACCACACAGTCAAGAGAGAAGTGAAAGGTCATACAAATTGGATTACAACTTACTAGCTCATCTTAGGAAGTAGCCATCTAGACTAAGCATTTATGATGCTCTAATCCTGTCAAAGGAGATGATAAAAGCTCTGGTTACAGTTTTGCTCTAGCTCAGTTTGCCAGCACATCCTCAGATGAAGTTTGCTTGTTGAAAGGACAGTCATGGGTAACCTTCACAGATGAAGATTTGCTGCTTGGTACCACCGACCACAATCGACCACTCTACATTTCTGCCAACATCGGCAGATTCGTATTATCTAGAGTTCTGGTAGATCTAGGAGCATCTCTCAACTTGATGAGCCTACAAACATTGGCGTATTTGGACATCAAAGCCCAAGAGCTTACGATCAATAAAATGATGCTAAAAAGATTCAACCAAAAGGGAGAAAGAGCCCTTAGATCGATCACATTACTTATGAAGGTCGGAGAACTAGCAACAATCACTAAATTTCATATCATCAATGTCTAGACCTCTTTTAACGCTCTACTTGGTCGACTGTTAATTCATGAACACAACATGGTTCCATCATCTCTGCATCAATGCATCAAATACTGCAAAGAAGGACAAGAATAATGCGTCAAAGGAGATCTACAATCGTTTTCAATTCATGAAGTCAGTACTCATGAAGATGCTACCTACTACGAGCCACCACAGAAAACTATCTACTCGCACAAGATTCTGACAAACAAAAATGAAGATTCAGAAAAATCACAAAAAAGAGGCCATTCAACTCCCTTTCAACGGTCTTCTACCACCCTTCTACATCAAATTGGTGGAGCTTCTTTTGGTTCGGGCACTCAAGATCGAGGCCAGGGACATGGACGAGCAAGGACCAACTTAATTATTCAACAGACTAGGCCAATCATCAACATCGGTGATGAAGATAGTTCCGAAGACGAAATAATGATGACAAAACAAAAGAATCCTCAATACGAGATATCCTTAGAATATGCAGAGAAAAGTGAATATGAGACGATGTATGATCGAAAAAACCAACATGTTAAGACTCTGACCACTACTCTGATTCTCCCTCAATAAGTCAAGGGTTTAGACGTCAAGGAAGTCTGCATTGTTGATTCAAAGCCAATCAAATTTTATCGTCCTTCTACCTCTACTAATCTTGAAAATCATGTAATTTTAGATGATGATCCTAACGAATTAATGAAATTGCCTTTTGGTTACTTTTTGCCTTAAGTACAAAAGTTAATTTAACAGGGACATTTGCCAAAACAATTGCCAAAAGGTAAACTACAACTTTTTGAAAAATTATGGAGTGTTAAACGTCGAACTCCAAACTCAAAAGAGGGTCTCCGATTTGGTACAGTCAGACCTGTTGATGATTCAGAATTTTGCATGATTGTTACTAGTAAATTAGGAGAGGATTGCTTCAATATAAAGGATGACTCTAATAATTAACCAATAGAAGATGCTCCGCCAGAAATTGAGGAGGAAATGAAGTCAACTATTGATGAGTTAAAGGAAATTAACCTCAGAACTGAAGAATAACCCCGACCTACCTTTATAAGTTCTTTACTCAATGATGAAGAATCTTCAGAATTGATCAAATTGTTAACAAAATTCAAAGATTGCTTCACCTAGAGTTATGATGAAATGCCAAGACTGTTAGCAGAAGTAATAGTTCATAAACTCGGGGTGGACAAAGATATGACTCCTGTAAAATAAGCCCCACGACGAATGCTCCTTGAAATAGAACAACAAGTCATAGCTGAGGTGAAGAGATTAATAGACGCTAACTTTGTGCAGTAAGAGCAGTACCCCACATGGTTAGCTACATTGTTCCGGTTAAGAAGAAAAATAGACTGATACGCATTTGTGTCGAATTCAGAGATCTAAATAAAGCATGTCCGAAAGATGAGTTTTCGTTACCAATACCATAAATGATGGTGGATATCGCTTCTACACACGAAATTTTCTCCTTCATGGATGGATCATCGGGGTACAACGAAATCAAGATTGCTCCCAAGGATGCAACACTTACAAGCTTCAAAACACTGATTGAAATTTTCTGTTACACAATAATGCCGCTTAGGTTAAAGAATGTTGGAGCTACATACCAACGAGCAATGACGAAGATTTTTGACGACCTCGTTCACAACCAAGTAGAATGTTACGTGGATGATTTGGTCATCAAAAGTAAACAAAAAATAGAACATTTGTGTGATTTTAGGATCGTGTTCAAACGGTTACAACGATATGACCTTAAAATGAATCCCTTAAAGTCCACCTTTGGCTTTACCTTCAGCAAATTTCTAGGATGTGTTGTCCGTCATTGGGGAATTGAGATCAAATCAGATAAGATTGAAACCATCTTGGAAATGCCTCCTCCTAAAACCTTAAAACTATTACATTCCTTCCAAGGAAAGTTAGCATACCTGAGACACTTTATTTCTAATCTCTCAGATATGTGTTAGCCCTTCTTGACATTAATTAAAAAGGACCTAAAATTCATTTGGGAAAAGAAATGTGAATGGGTTTCGAGGATGTTAAACAGTATTTAATGACACCTCCTATTTTGGCAGCCCCTATCCCAGGGAAACCTTTGATACTTTATACCGTAGCCTTAGATGACTCACTTAGAGCCCTCTTAGCCCAAGTCAATAACGAGGGTAATGAAAATGCACTTTACTACTTGAGTCTTCATCTGATACCAACAGAAGTAAGGTATCTACCTATTGAGAAACATTGTTTGACAGTAATTTTTGCCGCCCAAAAACTTAAACATTACATGCTCTTTCATAAGATTACCCTAATTTCAAAAGTCAATTCGTTGCAATATTAGATGACCTGACCAACACTCTCTAGACGTCTAGTAAGATGGTCGACGATCTTATTGCAATTTGATATAACTTTTATTCCCATCAGTGCTATCAAGGGACAGATTCTAGCAGACCCACTGCCAGCTGGTTCCCCTCTCAACGACGAGTTACCAGAAGAGGAAATACTACAAATGGAATTCTCCAAGGTGCAACACTGGGAGATGTACTTCGAAGATGCTTCATCAGCCAAAAAAGATAAAGGATCAGACATAGTCATACCAGGTAAAGCAAGGATTGGTTTGATCTTTATCACGGTAGATAAGGGTATGTTGAGGTTCTCATAACACCTGACAGAGCCGTGCACCAACAATGAAACAAAATATGAAGCTTTAATCACCGGATTGGAGTTGGCAATCTCAATAAATATAACAAACATTGCCATCTACGGTGACTCACAACTTGTCATCCAGTAAGTTGCCAGACAATACAAAGTTTCAAAACCAAGAATAGCAGAATACCACCGTTACACGATGAAGCTACTGGAATGAATTCCCAATGTGACTTTCAATCGAATTCCTCGGGGAGAAAAAGCCCTTGTTGATGCACTAGCAAAACTCATTAAAAAATTGGCATGTCCCCAGACGATTTCATTGAAATCACAGTATAAGGAAAACATGTTTTATCTAAAATTGACCTTGAAAATCTACACAAGTTCGAAAATGAAGATACAACAAATGCGGTTGCAAATATCAACAAAGATTGGCGTAAACTATTGATCAAATATTTGTAGACTGGAAAGCTACCAGAAGACAACTTTGATGTACATCACATCACAAAAAAGGCTATGTCGTATGCTTTAGAAAGTGATGTCCTCTACAGAGATCGTTCGACTAGATGTGGTTACGATGCCTAAGCAAAGCCAAAGCCTAAAATATCGTCAAAGAAGTACATGCCAGATTGTGTCGCACTCACTAGTCAGGGCCAAAGATGAAAATGAAGATCAAAAGACTCTGATATTATTGGTCAGCAATGATGTTCGACTGCATGGATACAACCAGAAGATGTCACTTGAGCCAAGTGGAAGGGGTGGTCTTGCACCAACCTTCGAATGTGCTACACCCAACCGTTGCTTTGTGTCCATTCGAGTGTTGGGGCATGAACATAATAGTTCCGATAGACCCTTCATCTTCTAAAGGACACATATTTATTCTCTCCGCTACAGACTACTTCTCTAAATTGGTAGAGGCAGTGCCGTTACGAGAGATTACATCACAACACGTCCTTCAATTTATCAAGAGCCAAGTCGTCTACCCTTTCAAAATACCTCAAAAAATAATTTCCGACAACGGGATGACATTCAAAAGTACAAAAATTAACAACTTTGTCAAACACAAGGAATAGATTGAAGATACTCTACAATTTACTATACCAGAGCAAATGGATGGATTGAGGCCTTCAACAAGACATTGGTATAGATTTTAAAGAAAACACTCGATGAAAATAAAAGAGATTGGCACAAAAAATTGCTAGAAGCTTTGTGGGCCTACCAGATAACATTCAGGACTCCCACTCAGTGTATACCTTACATGCTCGTGTACAGGTCTGAAGCCGTACTACCACTTGAAATTCAGATGTTGTCTCTCAGAGTCGCAGTTAACAATCAACTTACAACAGAGGAAGATGCAAAGCACAGACTTGAAGAACTAGAGAATCTTAAAGGAAATCGGCTTGAAGCACAACAACATTTGGAGCTTTATCAGGCAAAGATGGTGGAAACTCATGACAAATTGGTCCGGCTAAGGACATTTAAAGTTGGTGACCTCGTCCTTGTACTCAAAAAGCCTATTCTTGCGTGCCACAATATAGGTGGAATATTGGAACCAACTTGGGAGGGACCATTTGTCATTGAAAAGTCTACACAGGAGGAGCCTACCAACTAGTAGATTTATGAGGTGAAAGACCCATGCTGCCAATCAACGGATGATACTTGAAAACATACTACGCAACCTAACGTTGCTTATCTCCGCTTGATTTGAAAATTGTAAAATTTTGATTGTTCTGGGGGTTATCTAAGTGGCCAAAGGTCTGTGATCGGGTCAAAAAATTTTGCAATTAACCTCATTTTAATGAAGAATTTGAAAAATTACACACTGCATTCTCTTTTTTCTACCTTTATGTTTAAATTTAATATTCTACTAAATTAAAAGAAATAAATAATTTCTTCACTAAAAAAATTTTAAATTTCCTCTAACTAAAAAACTCTGTTTTGTTGTTGTCACGCTAAGTTTCAGTTCACTGATGTTTTTTCTATAGTTTGCAGAAAAATGACAGGTCAGAAGCTGATCTTTGCCTTCAAGGATGGCTGGAACCACACACTTAATGAGGAGATGACAACACAAGGTGGCATTATGGACTTTGACATGGAGTTCAATGAAATTGACATGGGCTACGAAGGTCCTCTAATTTATGTAGTCAGCAGACAAGAAAAATAGGGACTTCCCTCACTTCTAAAATTTAGATCCAAAAGCAATCCCTTGCTGAAGGGGAAAGAGGTGATAAGACAACACTATCCCACAGAAGGAACCAACCTTCTACCATCGTCTACCATCCATGGTAGCCACTCCGACCTGAAACTTGGTTGCTGCGAACAATGGTAGGATACCGTTTGCTTTGCTACGGAGGACTCAACAGAGAAATGCCAACCGTCGTAAGCACAGAGCTCTCTTGAGAGAAGAAAAGCGACGTCAACAACAAATATAAAACCAACTCGTTCCCATTCCAGAGGGACACATCTGTAACCCAGATATGAAGGAAACTTCTTCAATCCTGCCCACCACAGACGAAGAGCCTGGGTATGTTCAAGAGTTAGAAGTACCATCAGCCTTGGATGACCTTTGCGCGAGTTGGCCTACTTGCAACGTTGAAATACTGCCACAAGCGTCAGCTATAAGAGCTTTTGTCGAATGTCCGAACTGTAATGTCCTGCACTTGGAGCATTTCAAGACACTTGAAAAATATGCCTCTAATGAAGATCAATGTCAGGCCAGCATATGTCAAATAGAGGGGGCATACGTCTCAATGGGTACAGAATGATATGACCCACAGTATACTGAGCCGTATGTTGCGATGGACATCGAGTTATACATCTCGTTAGAGGTAACACCGGTACCAGTCTGAATTTCTGTCAACAATGAAATGATGTAATGTTCGTGTCAGCTGCTCGTCCTCAGCGCAAATAAGTATTATAAAATCAGTAAAGTGAACAAAAGAAGCTTTGAGTTCTATGAAGAAGTCCGTGGAGAACTCGTTAATATATTGAAAGGACTGGAATTGTATATCACGGCGTTTTCAGAAAAACATGAACAAAGCATTATGTATTGTATCTTTGACTTAAGAGACGGAGGTCTAGCAGGCTTGCTCATGGAAAGAACCTACTCTGAGCCAATGAAATAGATGAGAGGAAAGGTAAGGATCACAATACAATGCGGATGCTGCTACAATTTCACGAAAGACAGGCAAGGAAATCCTTCCGCGATTCTCAGGTACAATCAAGTGGATCCGCTGCTCCGGAAGATCAAATGGAAGATTAAACGAATGGTTTGATGGAACACACTCCTAGTCGACTGTATTCCTAACAGTTGCATCAATAACATATATCACGAGGGAGACTGCATACCTTCTCAAATTGATCATCATGATTTCGTAAGACCCTTCTGCATTGTCTCATTCATGAGTAAAAACAATATTCTCTTTGGGAAGGAAATTGATGCCATCAGCCCCAGTGAGTTCCAAGGATCTGTAGAGATTCACTTGACAGAAGGTTAAGGGCTTGTTCTAAAGGCAACGGTGCAGACGTCGCCAAGAACTGCATTCCTAGAGTGCAACACCGTAGGGTGTCTGTGACTTTTTGATGGATGGACAACAACAAAATACCATTTGAACCTCAACCAGATCCTGAACTCAAAGAGCTGTTGTTGTATAAGCTATGAGAAGGTTGCATCTCTAGGCGCACGTGAGGGGAACTCTTATCCTGGAACGTGGCTCAAAAGGTCAGCTTGATTACGAGCTCACTACGCAAGGGGGGAAATATTCAGAGGGTTTCTCTTTCTTCTCTACTACATTATAGATATGATATGTATTAGATATGATCAGTCCATGATATGTACTCGACATGACACATTCCGGATGGACCTTCATGCAGTTTGCATATTATACTCTTTTTGAGGTATTGGCCTACTTTTATCTGTAACATTTTATTGAAGCAGATTAATGAAATTCCTTTCAAAAAAATTTGTTTGATTGTTTAATTTCCCTTCTCGGCGCGATGGATAAAAGCCATTGAACCATGCATTGGTTTGCAACTACAATGAACAAAGAACAAAATAACAAACATTTAATGATAAAAAAAACATTCAAATTTAAAAATGACGAGAAGAATATAAATTATTATAAATTTAAATAAAAAAGTCTCTTTTGAAAAATCAACAAACTAAAATTAAAATTTGAAAAACATATTTTTGAAAATTAAATGTGATAAAAACAACAAGAAAAGAAAACAAATTTATTGTGTGGATTCTCTCAATTTCGGAGTTTCTTACTCTTTGCTCACGCAACACCACTATCCTTGCCTACATTAACTTTTCACATCACCGCGGAGTTGCGCATTCTGCACAAAACCCGACAAAATTCTGCATATCTTCCTAAAAATGTCAACCTCTTCACATGCTACATATCTTTAAATGTAACACCACAAACTATTTAGAAATATCAATTCTCCTTTCAAATCAGTCACTACCATCTGATTCATTACCTTCGAGGTCGGTCCTTACCTTCTGACGCTCTCTCTTGAGATTGACCATTACCTGTTGACCAAAGTAAAATATGTTGAGATTTTCGTACCTCTTTTATACTGTTTTTAATGATATTGCACTTTAAAGAAAGGTATTTTTGATGTTTTATTGCAGGAATAATGAATTAATGTCAAAAGAGCAAAAAGATGCAAAAAGGTGTGAATTTAGAGCAAAAAGGACCAAAATGTGGAGAATTGCACTAGGGCGCCGACGGCTTCATTGACGCCGCCGACGACGAGATTTTCCAGAGGCTATAGGAAAAAATCTTCAGAAGGCCGCCGACGACAGGATTGACGGTTATGTGTACTTGTACAATGGATAAGGCCGGATTTTGGAGGGGTGCATAAGCAACTCTTGGGGAAACTCATTCACATCTTTAAAGAGAAGATTTTGGCAGAAAATAGAAGAGCTCTAGAGGTTAGATAGGTTTCATTAGTGTGTAGAGAGCTTGCTAGAGCGTGTAATTGTGAAAATTTTTTCGAGAAATTGTTAAAGTGGAGGGAAAGTGAGAGATTTCTTTTTTCTTGCTACTTTGAAGAGGAATTCTGTGTTCTGTAAAGAAAGGAAAAGATTCAGAGGAACTTCAAGGAGTGTTCTTGGGGAGAAATTTAGAGATAAGTTATTTACTTGTTATAGTTTGTATGGCTTTGATTTTATATATGAATTCTGAATTTTATTGTGCTTTCCCCATGAGTTCTGAGTAGTTTTCTCTTTCTTTATCCTTGTCTCGAGATTTGTGAAATGGTGATTTGAATTGATGAAGCCATAAAAATGTTTAAGAAATTGTGATGATATTTTCACTTTAATCTTAATTTACTTTCAATATGGTCAATTGATTTGTTAAAATATGTTGAGTTTTACAACTAAAGTGAAGATTACATCCAAGATTCAGGGAGGACAAAACCCTTGGAAGTTGGGTGCAAATAAATAGGGAAATATTACTATCGGGCGTAGAATTGGAGATTTTAGAGTGACAGACTAAAATCCCCAATTTGGTCCTATCATTTGGGTGCTGATGTGTAGATGTTAGCCCTCAGGTGAGGGGAACGTGGGAGCTCTGAAGTGAGAGCCGTTATCCTCCCTGCCTAGCCACAAAATCAGTAACCAAGCATAGGATTAGTCAATATTCTTTATGCCTAGACCAAAGGGTAAAGAATATGAATTCCTATTTGGCACAATATAAATTGAACTAATTCATTTTATCCATTCACTATAATTTCTTGACATGGAGAAGGATGCTTTCTTATATAATGAATATCACAAATTAAACCCTACTTTCTATCTTTAGTTATTTATTAGTTATCCAAATCATCTACTTATTTCAATTGCCTATTAGTGATAGATAAGCAAATTGAACGTCATCATTGTAGTTGAAGTATTACTTTTTATTAAGTCTTAGTCCATAGTATTCTATTTCTCCCTGTGGGATCGATAACTAGGACTCCATTAGAGCCCTATATTACTTGAGCGATATGTATACTTGCGTTGACAAATTCGACTTTGACATTATTGAATATTATACCTATACATCTTTATTAAATAAAAAAACATATATATAAAGTCGCAGTTCAAGATTTTGACACCGTTGTTGGAATTTAAATCTTCTAGTAGCGTCATCAAATTCTTGTAATTGTCGATTTTCAAAAAGAGAAAGGTCGGTCAAGTTTTTGGCGTCGTTGCCGTGGGGAATTTTAAGAATAACGAACATATTAAATTTATTAAAAAGTTTTTACTTAAATTGCAACTTATCTATATCTTTATATATTTATATTTATATTTTTAATTATATTACTGAGTACTAATTTAAATTTTATGCAAAAATTTGGACCTGAAAATCTTATACCATAAGATTCGGAATTAGAACGAACTGTTAGAAAAATTAGAAAATTAAAAAGAAAACCTAGAAATTGTGATACAATGGAAAACATTATGAATGAACACCAACCTAGACCCTTAAGAGATTATGCAAATCCTACAGCAGATGAAATTCACTTATCTATCCAAAATCCTGATGTGGCTACTAATTCATTTGAGCTTAAACCTGCTATT
>JXCR01045523.1:93295-134931 GCA_002079205.1 Phalaenopsis hybrid cultivar | reverse complement strand
CAAAATCCTGATGTGGCTACTAATTCATTTGAGCTTAAACCTGCTATTATCCAAATGATACAAAACAATCAATTTGGAGGTACACCAAATGAAGATCCTAACTANATTCGTGGCTAGGCTGGGAGGATACCGACTCTCACTTCGGAGCTCCCACATTCCCCTCGCTTGAGGGCTAACATCTCCGCTATAGTTTCCAAACCCTAGGACCAAATTGGGGATTTTAGTCTGTCACCATAAAATCTCCAATTCTACGTCCATCAAAGTATATTTTCTTATTTATTTGCACTCAACTCATATGAATGTCACCATCCATAGAATTTGAATGTGGTTCCACTTTGTTGAGAATTACACCGCCCTTTCAGATCAATGAAATTACAATAAATTTTAACACTAAAACGGGTGCCTTGTTATAATGTAAATGAAGTGCAAGTAAAAACCATCACATTTATAATTAAATCTTCTTCTAACAAGCATCCCAAAATCCTAAACATGAATTCTGCTCATTTTTAAAGAAAATTAAAGTGAAAATAATGGCATAATCTTCTCATGCCACTATTTTCAAAGAAGAAGAAAGAGTAAGAGAAGCCCACACAAAGCATGAAGAAAAGATAACAGAAACTTAATTTAACTAAAGCAAATCCACTAGATAAGTGTTTACAAAAATCAAAAGATAATGAAGAACACAATACTTAGCATTTTCCCTTTAAAAGAAAGATGAATATCTCTCTCACAAAGTCTCCCACCGATCCATGCAATGCTAGAACATCTCCTTACAAATTCTCTCAAAATCTCCTCTCCAATCTCTCCAAAAGGGTAGAAATCTACATTTCTACTCCTATTCTAAAAAACCCTAAACTTTTTATACACTTTTCCTAACATTCATCTCATAAAAAATGATTTTTTCTAACCTAAATTCGTTCTTTTAAAGTGTATGGATGAAGTTTGAAGAGTTGCCACAAGAATCCTTTCAAAAAGCGTCCAAATACGTCAAATCTGGGCCCATAATCGCCAAAAGTCAGTCCATAGTCGTCCCGGGCGCCGTTAGCGAGCTTTTCTATCATTTTTTGGTCTTCTTAGGTAAATCTCACCCTTAGCGCCGTTTTTGGCGCCATTGGCGAGCAGACTGGCAGCTCCACCGTTTCGCTCCGTTTGACTCTGTTTTAGCTCTGTTTCGCCCCATTTCAGTGCGTTGTGTTCCTAACAGACAACCCTATAAAATAAGCATGAAAACAACCATCCTTTAAATTTTAATCTCATTCAAAAATATGCAAGAAGTGTAAAAGAAATTAAGCATCGAAAGACTTATCTTTTTCTTTTTTCTTGTCTTATTTGTTGTGTTTTCCCCATGAGATATGAGTAGTTTTCTTTGTCTTTCTCCTTGTCTTGAGATTTTTTGTGTTTTTCCCATGAGATCTGAGTAGTTTTCTCTGTCTTTCTCCTTGTCTTGAGATTTGCATGGTGATTTGAATTGGTGAAGCCATGAAAATGTTTAAGAAATTGTGATGATCTTTTCACTTCGGTGATTTGAATTGGTTGAGCCATGAAAATGTTAAAGAAATTGTGATGATCTTTTCACTTTGTGATTTGAATTGGTGAAGCCATAAAAATGTTTAAGAAATTGTGATGATCTTTTCACTTTGATTTTAATTTACTTTCAATTGATTTGAATTGGTGAAGCCATGAAAATGTTTAAGAAATTGTGATGATCTTTTAACTTCAATCTTTGAATTGGTGAAGCCATGAAAATGTTTAAGAATTTGTGATGATCTTTTCACTTTTTCATTTACTTTCAATCTGGCCAATTGATTTATTAAAATATGTTGAGTTTTACAACTAAAGTAAATATTACATCCGAGATTCAGGGAGGTCAAAGCCCTTAGAAGTTGGGTGCAAATAAATAGGGAATTAATATTATCGGGTGTAGAATTAGAGATTTTAGAGTGATAGACTAAAATCCCCAATTTGGTCCTATCGTTTGGATACTGAAGTGTAGATGTTAGCCCTCAAGTGAGGGGAACATGGGAGCTCCGAAGTGAGAGCCAGTATCCTCCCAGCTTAGCCGCAGATTCAGTAAACAAGCGTAGGATTAGTCAATGTTCTTTATGCTTGGACCAAAGGGTAACGAATAGGTATGCTCCTATTTGATAGGATTAGTCAATGTTCTTTATGCTTGGACCAAAGGGTAAAGAATATTTAGCCGCAGAATCAGTAACCAAGCATAGGATTAGTCAATGTTCTTTATGCCTGGACCAAATGATTAGTCAATGTTTTTTATGCCCGGACCAAAGGGTAAAGAATAGGTATGCTCCTATTTGGCGCAATATAATTTGAACTGATTCACTTTATCCATTCACTATAATTTCTTGACAAGGAGAATGATTCAATATAATTTGAACCTAATTCACTTATCCATTCACTATAATTTCTTGACAAGGAGAAGGATGATTTCTTATATATTGAATATCACAGATCCATTCACTATAATTTCTTGACAAGGAGAAGGATGTTTTCTTATATATTGAATATCACATACAAACCTTCATTATTATAATTAGTTATTTAATAGTTATTAAAATTACATATTTATTTCAATTGCCTATTAGTGACAGATAAGCAAATTGAACTTCATTTTTGTGATTAAAGTATTGCTTTTCTAAAATCTTAGTTTGTAGTTCTAATCTTACTCTTTGTGGGATCAATATCTAGGACTCCATTAGAACCTTATATTACTTGAGCGATACGTATACTTGCGTTGATAAGTGTTGTTTTAAAAATATTGAATATTTATTTCATCCATATTTATCGAATTTATAGTTTTTATTAAGGATTTGGTACAGTTGCTGAGGAAGTAAATCTTTTAGCAGCAGTATTAAATACTTATATTTTTAAGCATATATAAAGTCACGGTCAAGTTTTTGGCGCAGTTGCCGGGAAGTGAGTAAACAAAAATCACAATTAGAGTAACAGAAAAATTAGGATTATTAGAAAATTTTTACTTGAATTGCAACTTATTTTCGTATTTAGTTAACTGTTTTACTGTGTATGATTTCAAATTGTATGCGTAAATTTGGACCTGAAAATCTTATACCCTACGATTTGGAATTAGAATGCACTGTCAGAAAGATTAACGTAAATTTGGACCTTAAAATCTTATACCCTACGATTCAGAATTAGAACGCACTGAATCTTATACCCTATGATTCAGAATTAGAACGCACTATTAGAAGAATTAGAAAACTAAGAAGTAGAAACCTAGAAATTCTGATACAATGGAAAACAACCTGAACAATCAAGGAATAGAGAATGAACACACCTAGAAATTGTGATACAATGGAAAACATTATGAACAATCAAGGAATAGAAAATGAACACCAATAGACCTCTACGAGATTATGCAAATCCTACAGCAGATGAAATTCACTTATCTACCCAAAACCCTGATGTAGCTGCTAATTCATTTGAGCTTAAGAGATTATGCAAATCCTACAGCAGATGAGATTCACTTATCTATCCAAAATCCTGATGTAGCTACTAATTCATTTGAGCTTAAACCTAATGCAAATCCTACAGCAGATGAAATTCACTTATCTATCCAAAATCCTGATGTAGCTGCTAATACATTTGAGCTTAAATCTATTATTATCTAAATGGTATAAAATAATTAATTCAAAGGTTCACCAAATGAAGATCCTAACTTACACTTCGCTAGTTTTTTAGAACTTTGTGCCACTTTTAAATATGACAGAGTCTGAAACGATGCTGTTAGACTTAGACAATTTCCTTTTTCACTGAGGGATAAGGCTAAGATGTGGTTAAATTCGTTAGCACTAGGATCTATTAGAACTTGGGGAGAACTTTCACAGAAATTTCTATCCAAATATTTCCCTCCATCCAAAACTACTAAACTTAGAAATGGCAACATCGTTCTGTCAGATTGATGGAGAGTCAATATATGAAGCTTGGGAGAGATTTAAAGATCCAACTTTCACAGAAATTTCTATCCAAATATTTCCCTCCATCCGAAACTGCTAAACTTAGAAATGACATAACATCACTTTCACAGAAATTTATATCCAAATATTTCCCTCCACCCAAAACTGCTAAACTTAGAAATGACATAACATCGTTCTCAGATTGATGGAAAGTCAACATACGAAGCTTGGGAGAGATTTAAAGATCTTCTTAGGAAATGCCCTCATCATTCAAGAGTCGATATATGAAGCTTGGGAAAGATTTAAAGATCTTTTTAGGAAGTGCCCTCATCATTTGTCCCAGATTGGTTGATAATTTAAACTTTTTACAATGGATTAGTGGATCTCTTAGATCGATTATAGATTGGTTGATAATTCAAACTTTTTATAATGGATTAGTGGGATCACTTAGATCGATTATAGATATTTGATATTAAATTCAAACTTTTTATAATGGATTAGTGGGATCTCTTAGATCGATTATAGATGCTGCGGCTGGCGGTTCGTTAATGTCAAAACCTTTTGATGAGGCTTATTCGTTAATAGAAGATATGAATACTAACAGTTTTTAATGACCCTCTGAAAGGGTAAATCCTAAAAGAAGAGCTGGTATCCATGATTCTGATGCAATATCGATGTTAGCTTTGCAGATTGCTGCTAGCTAGTATCCATGATTCTGCTGCAATATCTATGTTAGCTTTGCAGATTGCTGCAATATCAAAAGTATCCATGATTCTAATGCAATATCTATGTTTGCTTCGCAGATTGTTGCAATATCAAAGAATTTAGATCATTATGGGGATGAATTATTCTCCAACACCTTCTATGATGGAAGAGAATTCATCTGGGCAATTTGTGGAGGTTCAACCTTCATATGAGACTTTAAATGCTATTAATAGACCCAACAACTCTTATTCGGTGGATGTTCAACCTTCATATGAGACTTTAAATGCTAGTAATAGACCCAACAACCCTTATTCGAACTATTGTAACCCAGTTGAAACCTTAAATGCTATTAATAGACCCAACAACCCATATTCGAACTATTATAACCCAGGATTATCATTCAAATTTTAATTGGAATAACAATTCTTCTACAAATCAACAATGGGCAAACAACCCACTGAACCCATTAGGAAATTCGTCCAACCAAGGAAATGTTAACTATAGATCTTCTTATCCTCCAAGATTTAATAGTAACACTCAAATTAAGGAGAAGAAGTTGTCTGTGGAAGAGCTGATATTAAACATGGTTCAACAATTGCAAAATTAAGGAAATTAATTACAAAATCAAGGAACTCCTATTAATAATATTGAAAATCAATTAAGGCATATTGCTACTGCGCTTAGTAACCGAACATTGGGAACTTTTTCGAGTACTATGGAACCAAAACCTAAAGATCAAGGAAAAGAACAAATCAAAGCGACACAATTACAAAGTGAAAAAGAATTGGAGACAAGGGCACAAAAAGAAACGTAGGCGATTCAATTACGAAGTGGAAAAGAATTGGAGACAAGAGTGCAATAAGAAATAGAAACTGAGGAAAGTGGATACTGAAAAAGAAAAGGATCATGAGTACCCAGATTTAGAGTATCCATTTACACTAATGAAAATTACATTGGAGAAACCTCCACCACCGTTTCCTCAAATATTGAAGCAACACAAACAAAATAAATAATTTTCCAAATTTTTAGAAATTCTTAAGAAGTTAACGATAAATATTCCCTTCAAAGAAGCTTTAGAGCAAATGTCCAATTATGTAAAATTTATGAAAGATATTCTGAACAAAAAAAAGAAGTTCACAAATAACAAAACTGTTGCACTTAGCGAAGAGTGTAGTGCAATTATTCAGAAAAAAACTTCTTGAAAAATTAAAAGATCCTCACTTAGCGAAGAGTGTAGTGCAATTATTCCGAAAAAGCTTCCTGAAAAATTAAAAGATCCTGACTGTTGCACTTAACGAAGAGTGTAGTGCAATTATTCAAAAAAAGCTTCTTGAAAAATTAAAAGATCCTGGAAATTTCACTATACCGTGTGCTATTGGTGAAAAATTTTATGGAAGAGCTTTATGTGATTTGGGAGACAACAATAATTTTATGCCTCTATCAATTTTCAAAAGATTAGGATTAGGAGAAGTCTCACCTACATCTGTAACTCTACAGTTAGCGGATCGTTCAGTTACAAATCCTAAGCGAGTTATAGAAGATGTGTTAGTAAAAGTGGATAAATTTATCTTTTCAATAGATTTCATTATTAGATATGGAGGAAGATAAAGAAATACCTATCATTTTAGGGAGATCATTTTTAGCTACTAGAAAAGCTATGATAGATGTTTAAAAAGAAGAATTAACTATGAGAGTTAATGTNCAAAACCTTTTGATGAGGCTTATTCATTAATAGAAGAAATGACTACCAACAATTTTAAATGGCCCTCTGAGCTCGTATATCCTAAAAGAGTAGCTAGTATCCATGATTCTCTGAACGGGTAAATCCTAAAAGAGTAGTTAGTATCCATGATTCTGATGCAATATCTATGTTTCTAAAAGAGTAGCTAGTATCCATGATTCTGATGCAATATCTACGTTAGCTTCACAGATTGCTACTAAAAGAGTAGCTAGTATCCATGATTCTGATGCAATATCTATGTTAGCTTCACAAATTACTGTTAGCTAGTATCCATGATTCTGCTGCAATATCTATGTTAGCTTTGCAGATTGCTGCAATATCAAAAGTATCCATGATTCTAATGCAATATCTATGTTTGCTTCGCAGATTGTTGCAATATCAAAGAATTTAGATCATTATGGGATGAATTATTCTTCAACACCTCCTATGATGGAAGAAAATTCATCTGGGCAATTTGTGGTTGTTCAACCTTCATATGAAACCTTAAATGCTATTAATAGAACCAACAACCCATATTCAAACTATTATAACCCAGGTTGGAAGAATCATCCAATTTTTAATTGGAATAACAATTCTTCTACCAATTAACAATGGGCAAACAACACAGTAAACCCATTAAGACATTCATCCAACCAAGCAAATATTAACTATAGACCTTTTTATCCTCAAGGATTTAAAAGTAATACTCATATTAAGGAGAAGAAGTTATATATTGAAGAGCTGATATTAAACATGGGTCACAGAATCAAGGAAATCAATTACAAATTCAAGGAAATCAATTACAAAATCAAGGAACTGCTAGTAAGAACATTGAGAACCAATGAGGGCATATCACTACTGCGCTTAGTAACCAAACATTAGGAACTTTTCCAAGTACTGTGGAACCAAATCCTATAGATTAAGGAAAAGAGCAAATCAAGGCGATTCAATTACGAAGTGGAAAGAAATTAGAGATAAGAGTGCGACAAGAAATAGAAACTGAAAAAGAGAAAGTAGATACCGAAAAAGAAAAGGATCATGAATACCCAGATTTAGAGTATCCATTTAATCCAATGAAAATTACTGTGGAAAAACCTCCGCCACCGTTTCCTCAAAGGCTAAAGCAACATAAACAGAATAAACAATTTTCAAAATTTTTAGAAATTCTTAAGAAGTTAACGGTGAATATTTCCTTTGTAGAAGCCTTAGAGCAGATGCCCAATTATGTGAAATTTATGAAAGATACTCTGGACAAAAAAAGGAAGTTCACAGACAACAAAATTGTTGCACTTAGCGAAGATAGTAGTGCAATTATTCAGAAAAAGCTTTCTGAAAAATTAAAAGATCCAAGTAGTTTCACTATATTGTGTGTTATCGGTGAAAAATTCTATGGAAGAGCTTTATGTGATTTTGGAGCCAGCATTAACCTTATGCCTCTATCAATTTTTAAAAAACAAGGATTAGGAGAAGTCTCACCTACTTGTGTAACTCTTCAATTGGCAGATCGATCAGTTAAATATCCTAAGGGAGTTATAGAAGATGTGTTAGTAAGAGTTGACAAATTTATCTTTCCTGTGGATTTCATTGTTTTAGATATGGAGAAAGATAAAGAAATACCTATCATTTTAGGGAGACCATTTTTAGCTACTGGAAAAGCTATGATAGATGTTTAAAACGACCTATCATTTTAGGGAGACCATTTTTAGCTACTGGAAAAGTTATGATAGATGTTCAAAAAATATAGTTAACTATGAGAGTAAATGATCAAGAAGTAACTTTTAACATTGCGAAATCTATGAAATACTCTGTTGTTGAGAGAGATAATGAATCTTTTTGCATGGAAATTATTGAACCTTCTGAATGAACATTTTAAAGAACATTTTGAAAATAAAAATTATTTTGAAAAAGAAGAGCATTTTGAAGAACAATTTGAAGAAAATGATGAAATTATTCTGGAAAAATTAGAAAAAATGAAGAATTAGATTATGTTCAGAAAAAATTTGAGATGTTGGATATTACAAAAAATGCTGATAAGAATCTATTTCTATCAATTATAAAACTACCTGAACTTGAGTTGAAGACATTACCTAACCACTTGAAGTATGTGTTTTAGTATGTGTTTTTGGAAGACTCATTTACATTACCTGTTATTGTATCTTCAGAATTAAATGATTTACAAGAACAAAACTGTTAAATACATTGAAAAGATATAAGAAAGCTTTTGGTTGGAATTTAGCGGATATTAAAGGAATCAATCCCTCAATCTGTATGCACAGAATTATATTAGAAGAACAACATAAACCAAGAGTTGATCCACAAAAGAGATTAAACCCTATAATGAAAGAAGTAGTTAGGAAGGAAATTTTAAAATGGTTAGACACTGGAATTATATATCCTATTTCAGATAGTGCATGGGTGAGTCCAATTCATTGTGTACCAAAGAAAGGAGGACTGACTGTTGAAACAAAAGAAAATAATGAATTAATACCTATTAGACAAGTCAATTGGTCACGCATATGAGTTGATTATAGAAAACTAAACACTGCCACCAGGAAAGATCATTTTCTTCTACCATTCCTAGATTAAATAGTAGATAGACTTGTTGGGCACAAATGTTTTTGCTTTTTAGATGGATATACCGGTTACCATCAAATTCCTATTGCTCCTGAGGATCAAGAAAAGACAACATTTACTAGTCCTTTTGGAACTTTTGCTTTCAGAAGAATGCCTTTCAGATTATGTAATGCACATGCAACATCTCAGAGATATATGATGTCCATATTTAGCATGTTAATTGACGATGGTTTGGAAGTATTTATGGATGATCTCTCTGTATTTGTAACATCATTTGATGCATGCTTAGAATATCTTGAAAGAGTTTTAAAGTTATTATTTAACTAATTTGTTCTAAATTGGGAGAAATATCAATTTATGGTTGCAGGAGGAATTGTGTTAGGACATAAAATTTTGGAAGATGGAATGGAAACAGACCCTACAGAAATCTAAGTTATATCTAAACTAACACCTCCTACTAATGTAAGACAAGTTAGAAGTTTTTTTGGNAGATGGATATACCGGTTACCATCAAATTCCTATTGCTCCTGAGGATCAAGAAAAGGCAACATTTACTAGTCCGTTTGGAACTTTTTCTTTTCAAAGAATGCCTTTCGGATTATGTAATGAACCTCCAACATTCCAGAGATGTATGATGTCCATATTTAGTAAGTTAATTGATGCTGGATTGGGAGTATTTAGGGATGATTTATCTTTATTTGGAACATCATTTGACGCATGCTTAAATTATCTTGAAAAAATTTTAGATTTATGCAAAAGAACTGATTTAGTTCTGAATTGGGAGAAATGTCAATTTATGGTTGCAGAAGGAATTGTGTTAAGGCATACAATTTCAGTAGCTGGTATGGAAGCAAACCCTGCAAAAATTTACTAACACCTCCTACATAATGTAAAGAGAGGTTAGGAGTTTTCTTGGACATGTTGGATTTTATAGGCGTTTTATTAAAGATTTTTTAGAGAGGTTTAGGAGTTTTCTTGGACATGTTGGATTTTACAATAACACCTCCTACTAGTGTAAGAGAAGTTAGAAGTTTTCTGGGACATGTTGGTTTTTACAGACTTTATTAAAGATTTTTCAAAAATTACTAAACCTCTATGCCAACTTTTAGAAAAGGACAAGAAGATTAAAGATTTTTCAAAAATTACCAAACCTCTATGCCAACTTTTAGAAAAGGACAAGAAATTGGAATTTACTAAAAGCCGTTTAAATGCCTTTGAGTTATTAAAGAAAAAATTAATCACAGTCTTATTATAGTTTCACCTAACTGGGAGAAACCATTTTAACTGATGTGTGATGCTAGTGATTATGTTATTGGAGATGTCCTTGGAAAAAGGTATGAAAAGATTTTTAAAGTTATATAATACGCTAGTAAAACTCTTAATGATGCACAAATTAACTATATTGTTACTGAGAAAGAGTTACTGGCTATTATGTATGTTTTAGAAAAATTCAGATCTTATTTAATTGGAGCTAAATGTGTTAGGCATACCATTGTGTATGCTTTAGAAAAATTTAGATCTTATTTAATTAGGACTAAATGTGTTGTGCACACTGGTGCTTTAGACAAATTTAGATCTTATTTAATTGGAGCTAAATGTGTTGTGCACACTGATCACGTTATTAAATATCTAATGCAAAAGAAGGATGCCAAACCAAGGTTAATTAGATGGATACTTTTGATGAAAATATCTGATGCAAAAGAAGGATGTTAAACCAAGGTTAATTAGATGGATACTTTTGCAATAATTTGATCTTATGGTTATTGATAGAAAGGGAACTGATAATCAAATTGCTGATCATTTTTCAAGATTAGAAAACCAAGAATCATCTGATACTGACAATGAAATTACATATAGTTTCCCTCATGAACAACTTTATAATATTAATTTAGAAAACCATGAATTATCTGATGTTGACAATGAAATTACAGACAGTTTCCCTGATGAACATCATTATAATGTTAGTGTTGGAAAATACCATGGTATGCTAATATTGTTAACTATATTGTAAGTGATATTTTGCCACCTATGTTCAAATTGCAGCAACAAAGGAAATTCATTCATGATACAAAAGCATATTTCTGGGATGAGCCTTATTTATATAAACAATGTAAGGATCTGACCAAGAGAAGAAGTGTGCCTTATGAAGAAACCAAGCAAATCATTCAGAAATGTCATGATTCTGAATTTGGAGGACATTTTGGGATTGATAAAACTACTTATAAAATTTTACAAGCTGGATTTTATTAGCCTACTAACTTTAGAGATGTTTATAAATATATAAAAACTTGTGATCAATGTCAACGAGTAGGCAATATATCTAGAAAAAATGAAATGCCTCTAAATTTCATGTTAGAAGTTGAGATTTTTGATGTTTGGGGATTAGATTTTATGGGACCATTCATTCCTTCATTTGGAAACTTATATATATTAATTATAATTTCATGTTAGAAGTTGAGATCTTTGATGTTTGGGGATTTGATTTCATGGGACCATTTATCCCTTCATATGGGAACTTATACATATTAGTTGCGTAGACTTACGCTAAGTGGATTGAAGCATAAGCTTTACCTCGTTGTGACGCTAAAAGTGTTTCAAGGTTTTTATTGAAAAATATTTTCACTAGATACGGAATGCCTAGAATGATTATCACTGAAAGAGGATCCCATTTTAGGAATAAATATATTCAGAGATTAGCAGAAAATTTTAATATTATTCATAGAATTTCTAANCTCTATGCCAACTTTTAGAAAAGAACAAGAAATTTGAATTTACTGAAAGCTATTTAAATGCCTTTGAGTTATAAAAAGAAAAATTAATCGCTACCCTTATTATAGTGTCACTTAACTAATGCCTTTGAGTTATTAAAGGAAAAATTAATCACAACCCCTATTATAGTTTCACCTAACTAAAGCCTTTGAGTAATTAAAGAAAAAATTAATCACAGCCCCTATTATAGTTTCACATAACTGGGAAAAACCATTTGAACTGATGTGTGATGCTAGTGATTATGCTATTGGAGCTATTCTTGGACAAATATATGAAAAGGTTTTTAAAGTGATATATATGCTTGTAAAACTCTTAATGATGCTCAAGTTAACTATACTGTTACTGAAAAAGAGCTACTCGCCTTCATATATGCTTTAGATAAATTTTGATCTTATTTAATTGGAGTCAAATGTGTTGCCACACTGATCACTCAGCTAATTAAATATCTAATGCAAAAGAAGGATGCCAAACTAAGGTTGATTAGATGGATATTATTGATATAAGAATTTGATCTTGTAATTATTAATAGAAAGGGAACTGATAATCAAATTGCTGATCATTTGTCAAGATTAGAAAACCATGAATTATCTGATGCAGAAAACTAGAACTCTAAAAACTCGATGACTAGATAATCTGATGGCTACAGAGTTAATTCAATTACTTGAATTTTTTCTGAAAATTTTACTATGATATTTATCTAAATCAAACTTATAGTATTTCTGAAATAAAATATTACTGCAGTAGATCATAACTTTTATATAGTACTAAAAATTCTTGAGGACAAGTAATAGTTAAGTTTGGGGGATTTTGACCAAAGTAAAATATGTTGAGATTTTCGTACCTCTTTTATACTGTTTTTAATGATATTGCACTTTAAAGAAAGGTATTTTTGATGTTTTGTTGCAAGAATGATGAATTAAGATCAATAGAGCAAAAGATGCAAAAAAAGCGAATTTGGAGCAAAAAGGACCAAAATGTGGAGAATTGCACTAGGGTGCCGACGGCGAGATTTTCCCAAGGCTACAAGACAAAATTTCCAGAAGGCCGACGATGGTGCCATCAAGGCCACCAACAGCGAGATTGACGGTTATGTGTACTTGTACAATGGATAAGGCTAGATTTTGGAGAGGTGCATAAGAAACTCTTGGGAAAACTCATCCACATCTTTAAAGAGAAGATTTTGGCTGAAAATAGAAGAGTCCTGGAGGTTAGATATGTTCCATTAGTGTGTAGAGAGCTTTCTAGAGCGTGTAATTGTGAGGAATTCTTCGAGAAATTGTTAGAGTTAAGAGAAAGTGAGAGATTTCTTCCTCCTTGCTACTTCGAGTGGATTCTATGTGCTCTAAAGAAAGGAAGATATTCATTTTCTTCCTCCTTGCTACTTCGAAGACGAATTCTGTGTGTTGTAAAGAAAGGAAGAGATTCACAATTGTAAGAGTGGAGGGAAAGTGAGAGATTTCTTCCTCTTTGCTACTTCGAAGAGGAATTCTGTGTGTTGTAAAGAAAGGAAGAGATTCAAAGAACTTCAAGGAGTGTTCTTGGGGAGAAAGTTAGAGATAAGTTATTTACTTGTTATAGTTTGTATAACTTTGATTTTATATATGAATTCTGAGTTTTGTTGTGCTTTCCCCATGAATTCTGAGTATTTTTCTCTGCCTTTCTCCTTGTCTCAAGATTTGTGAAATGGTGATTTGAGTTAGTTAAGCCATAAAAATGTTTAAGAAATTTTGATGATCTTTTCACTTCAATCTTAATTTACTTTCAATCTGGGCAATTGATTTGTTAAAATATGTTGAGTTTTACAACTAAAGTGAAGATTACATCTAAGATTCATGGAGGTCAAAAATTGATTTGTTAAAATATGTTGAGTTTTATAACTAAAGTGAAGATTACATCCAAGATTCAGAGAAAGTCCTTGAAAGTTGGGTGCAAATAAATAGGGACTATCGGGCGTAGAATTGGAGATTTTAGAGTGACAGACTAAAATCCTTAATTTGGTCTTATCGTTTGGGTACTGATGTGTAGATATTAGCACTTAGGTGAGGGGAACATGGGAGCTCCAAAGTGAGAGCCAGAATCCTCCCAGCCTAGCCAGAGAATGGGTAACCAAGCATATGATTAGTCAATGTTCTTTATGCCTGGACCAAAGGGTAAGGATTAAGAATGCTCTTATTTGGCACAATGTAAATTGAACTAATTCATTTTATCCATTCACTATAATTTCTTCATAAGACGAATGATGCTTTCTAATATATTGAATATCACAAATTAAACCCTACTTTCTATCTTTAGTTATTTATTAGTTATCTAAATTATCTATTTATTTCAATTGCCTATTAGTGACAGATAAACAAATTGAACGCCATCATTGTAGTTGAAGTATTACTTTTTATTAAGCCTTAGTCTATAGTATTCTATTTCTCCCTATGGGATCGATAACTAGGACTCCATTAGAGCCTTATATTACTTGAGCGATACGTATACTTGCGTTGACAAATTTGACTTTGACATTATTGAATATTATACATATACATCTTTATTAAATCAAACAAATATATATATAAAGTCGCAGTCAAGATTTTTGACACCGTTGCTGGAATTTAAATCTTCTAGTAGCGTCATCAAATTCTTGTAGTTGTTGATTTACCAAAAGAAAAAGATCGGTCACCTGTCAATTCTCATCTTAGAATCAGCCATTACCTTTTGATTCATTACCTTCGAGGTCGGTCCTTACCTTCCATCACTCTCTCTTGAGATTGACCCTTACCTGTCAATCCTCAGTTATAATCAGTTACTACCTTCTGATTTACCCATTTTAAGGTCAGTCCTTACATTCCATTGGTCTTTCTTGAGATTGATCTAGTCCTGTTAATTCTCATCTTAGAATCAGTCACTACCTTCTGATTCACCCCTTTTGAGGTCGGTCTTTACCTTCCGACGCTCTCTCTTGAGATGGACCCTTACATGACAATTCTCGTTTAGAATCATTCAGTACTTTCAGATTCAACCCCTTCGAGTTTGGTCCTTACCTTCTGACGCTCTCTCTTGAGATTGACTCCTTACATGTCAATTCTTATTTTAAATCACTCACTACCTTCTGATTCACCCCTTTTGAGGTCGGTCCTCACCTTCCGACGCTCTCTCTTGTGATTGACTCTTACCTTTTAATTCTCATTTCAAATCAGTCACTAACTTCTTATTCATTACCTTTGAGGTTGGTCCTTACCTTCTGACGCTCTCTCTTGAGATTGACCCTTACCTGCCAATTGTCATCTTTGAATCAGCCACTACCTTCTGATTCATTTCCTTTGAGGTCGGTCCTTACCTTCTGACGCTCTCGCTTGAGATTGACCCTTACCTATCAATTCTCATCATAAAATCACCCACTACCTTCCGATTCACCCCTTTTGAGGTTGGTCCTCACATTCCGAGACTCTCTCTTGAGATTGACCCTTACCTGTGAATTCTCATTTCAAATCACTCACTACCTTCTGATTCACTACCTTTCGAGGACGATCCTTACCTTTCTTTCAGCGCTCTCTCTTGAGATTGACCCTTACCTGTAAATTCTCATTTCAAATCAGTGTCTAACTTCTAATTTCCTCCTTTTAAGGTCGGTCCATAACTGCCGACTCACTCTCTTTTGAAAATGTTACCTAAATTTTTAATCCTCACTTTAGAATCAATGCCAAAATTATGATTCTTATTTTTCAGAGTAGGTCCCAAACTTTCGACTCTCTTCCAAAATTGATACCTATATCTCAAATTCCCACTTTGGCATTAGCAGTTACATGATGATTCTCATTCTCTAAAAACACTTAAATCTGACAACATTAAAACTCACTCTCCAATCCCTAGCAAGAGTTGTTACCTCTTGATTTCAATCAAAATACTTACCTGCTAATTTCCCCGTTGAAAAAAATAGCACACACAACTCTACACATTTCTTCTAGGCCTGTTGACTTGGGAGTCTGTATTAGTTTTATTGATCTTATCAATCAACGCTAATACGCGCGTTGTGCTTGTCCGGCGCACCACACCTATTGGGGTTCCATTTGTTGACCTCACTTTTGGTTGAGGTCTAGTATTTCTCTTTAGTATCCTAGGGTCTAGCCATAGGACTTTCTTATTGACTATTCTTAGAGAACTAGAAAAAGGCATTCTTATTATTAGAAATTCTAAACTCTTCTTTACTCAACTTGAAGTTCCACATATTGGTCCTAACCTCTAGCACTACGTATGTGGGGTCATTATGGGGAGCTCAGGGAGAGTTCCTATAAGGCTATTTGACCTTAGGGTTGACCTTGGGTGTTGGTCTAGAGCCAAGGCACTCACTTCACTCACAATCACTCAATACCGTAAACTCAGAATTTTCTGATTTTGGTCCCTTGAGCCTTTGGGAAACTCATGTAGATGGTCCCCTAAACCTATTAGCCTTAGGCTAGGGTTTAGCTAAGACCAGTACATAGACGACCCAAATGGGGTTTCCATTGGTACATGGCTTACATTTAATGGTTAGTTCCACAATTTAACAAAAATACTCAGCCTAGCCTTTTGCCCCTAAACTCCCCCAAATTACCTAAGTATTCTTGAAACCCTAAATTTGGTCAAAATTCCCAAATTTATCCAAAATACCCAAAATTTTACAAAAATCATTTCAAACCTTTCGAAAACACCCAAATTATTCAAAATCAACAAAAATTGCCAAATTACCAAAATGCCCCTCATGGGCCCAAAATTTCAAAAATTCTAAAAAATCACAAAATATTTCAAATATGTCCAATTCCATTTTTTTCAACTTCCACATGATCCGATTTGACCAATTTGACCATCTTTGACTAAGACCCCAAAATTTGCCTTAAAGGCCTAAATTTCCCGAAATTTAACTCAAATGTCCATCAATTTGATGATAATCTTGCCAAATTTGAATCCCAAACTCAAATTCGCCTTCAATGTGACCAAAATAAACCAAAAACAAGCTCAATTGTCCCATTCTTTGAGCCCAATTTTGATTTAGGTCAAAGCCCCAATTTTGGCCACATGACCTAATCTCATCAAATTGAATGCCTTAACCCAAAAATTGGCATCCAATTTAAGTTGAAAACTCTTCATGAGGTTCATATTAACCATTTTCAACCATCAATTTGGACTTAGCAAAAGGTTAGCCCAATCTAGACCCAAGTCTAGCCCAACATGCCTAAATTGACCAATTCTCCAAAATCCTTTAATTTGACCCTCCAATTGAACACAAAATCCCTTTTCATCCTTCACCAAAATTGTTCCTTACAATCACTTATACAAAATTAAACATTTATTTTGACCAATTGACATGGCTAACCTAGCCCAAAACCAATTTTTGGTCATTTGCACCCACTTGGACCCATGCACTAAATGTGGCCTAACCACCCCAAAGCCATCAAATTAGTGGCTCCACAACCATTAGTTGGACCCTAAGACTGAGCTAAAACTTACCTAACCTAAGCTAAAGGAGCCATGTACCAATGGTCCCGTGAATTAAGAGATATGTTTTCCAAATATGCTCAAGCTTAAGATCTTTTTGCCAAAACTAAACCTTAGCCCATTAAATTGTTGTGACAGATTCCCGTGGGTTCCTTAAGCTCCTAGCCACCTCCCTTTGCCATTGCCGGCTGACCTAGTCACCAGAGAAGCAAAAACTGAGGACCACCTCCTCTTGAACTTCACCCAAATCAAACCAAGAGGTCACCTTACCCAAATGAGATGTTAGAGCCTCTCTGCCCTCCACCTAAGCTCCTTTTTTCACCCCTCATTTTGCCATGACAACCACCCCTTAACAATTATTATAAAAGCTTACCCCCATGGCCATGAGAAGGGTGCTAAAATTTTCTTAGAGAGAGGCCTCCAAATCACTCCCTGAGCTTCCTTAAGACCTCCACAGTGCAATTCAATCACTCCTTGCCCTAATTCCTACTTTGTAATCCTAATTTTGAGCTCATTAGGGCAGAAACAGGACTTCCCTTAAAACTCCACCAAACTCCAATTACTTGTGCCCACACCTTCACAACAGCAAGAGAAGGTAAAGCTTCCCATCAAATACCCCTTTGAAAGAGCCCCAAACATAGCTCTAGACCAACACTTGAAATCTGGCTTGGTCGAATTCATACCTAGACCTTACACCACAATAAGAGGCTGAATCCTTAGCCTCCTTGGACCTCAACCAACGTGTCGAGCATCTTTGATTGAATTGCACCAAAATAAACTTCACCCAACCTCTTTGATTGAAAATTCTACATGTTTTTGATTTTAGATACAAGAGATAGAGTTTTAGAGATAATGAAGCAAAAATGGTGCAATTTGGATTCAAATGGAGCAAGAAAAAAAATTTTGACCTCTTGCATTTTCATATGTTTTTCTTTTTTTATGCTTAATTTTCATTACATTTATCACATGTTTTTTTAATGGAACTTCACTTTAGAGAAATTTAATTTTCGTGTTTATCTTGCAAGTATAACACTTGAAGCAGAGTAAAGCTGAAACGAGGCGAAACAAAGCGAAACGGGAGTGCTCAGACTCTAGAAAGTGGCACCTCGCATCAATCCCCTCCCAGAAACAACGACGATGGCTCCATGGCACCACTTTCTGGCTGCTAGTCGCCAGAAACGGTTGTGGAGGGGTTCTAGACGCCTTAAGAGTTGTTAGGCAAATTTTTGCACTTGGAAAGGCACCTTTTCACATTTCAAACACTTGGAATTTCCAGGAACGCCGAGAGGTCGTAGATAAGAATAGGTAATATAGATTTCAATCTTCTTAGAGACATTGTGGAGGAGACTTTGAGAGATAAAAGGACTTGTATTAGCATTGCATCGATCAGTAGAAGACTTCTCTGAAGATATATTTATCTTTCTTTCAGAGGGAAAAAACTAATTATTGTGTTCTTCATAATCTTAGAATTGTTGTAAACACGTATCTAGTGGATTTTCTTTGATTTAAATGAAGTTTTCTGATGTTTTTTCTCCATACTTAGTGAGTAGTTTTCCTTACTCTTTCTTCTTGTTATGAAATAGGGGCATAAGTGGGGAAAAAAAATTTATGATAGAATGATTTTAATTTCTATGTGATGAGTAATATCTCCATTTCTTCATTGACATAATGTACAGGTAATATGTTATGTTAAAATTTGTTGTAAGTTGAAACTATTAGGCGGCAATGCAACTTTTAAAAGAAATATACTTCATGATTTGTTTCTATTAGGAGTTTCTAGGTGACAATTGATATAAGTGGTTGTGGTCCTTACCATGAGTTGTAAGGCTTTCTTCTTACCCACCTTCACATTTCGGTTAGTTGTGTAAATCTAGCACACTAAATTAAACCACACTGATAACTATGGGTTGCCTCCCATAAAACAATTTGTTTAACGTTGCTAGCCTGGAAAACAATTCCACCTGGATCAAAATTCCATTTAAGTAATCATTGAACAATCTCCCAATATTTTCTAGATCCAGGGATTCCTACAAAGTCCTTGAATTTAAAATTTTCTTACAGCTCTTCCTTTTCAGATTGATTCGTATCCTTGTTCCTCATATCTTTTTTTAGATCCAATATTCGTTTAGTTGTTTCTTAATTTTAATATTAATAACATCCTTAGGTTTTTTAAGAAATGGATCGTTATGTGATACTTCAAGATCTCTAAATTTTTTGATCAGATTACCACTAGATAATTCAAATTCTGGATCAAATTCTTCTAGGTTACTCTTTTGTTTAGAATTGTCTTTTTATATTTATCTTAGTTGAGGAAATAAGTTTTTCTAATTCATTAGGAATTTTTTCTATTAGACTTTCAATCTCTTTATTCTTATCTCTCAACTCAAAGTTCTTTTGAAACATATCCTCAAATTCTCTTCTAAATATTAGTTCAATAATTTTAAATTTCTCATCATTCATCTCCTTAGGGTTTATCTCAAGGTTGCTAGGTAAAATCACTGGGGGTAACTGTTAATTGTATTAATAATCTGCCCTAGTTGATTTTTTATGTTTCTTTTTTCACCACTCATAAACTCAACTATTCCAATTTTCTCTGATGGTCTCAAGCTGTTTTGTTGTTCGCAAAAGGTCGGGGTAAAATCGACCACTTCATGAGTATAATTTGAGAACCTCTGAAGATTGACATAACATTAATTGAATGGGGAGTGGAGAACTCCATGGTTTTTTCATGACTAATTATTTCCTTAGAGACTTCTACTGGTCATTCTTACCTATTTCTTTCATATGCAAGTGCCCTCTAGACAACCGTTTGTGATATAGGTAATTATGGACAATACTATGAAGTTCTAATAAGGTCCGCGAGGCTGAATAAGGATTAAAGACGACGGCCCAATACTGAAATGACTTGGTTGTTTTATGAATGGAATGTGACCTCTACTCTAACTACACTTAGGACTCTCGCGCATACCATTCACTCATCCATAAAATTTTGAAAATGGATCGCTTGTTTCAATTTTTGGCTGGCCTGAACATGAATCTTGATGAATTCCAAGGTCGTATACTTGGTTGTAGCTTTTTCCTTCAACCTAAGAAAGCATTCACCGAAATTCGCCTCCAAAAAGCAAGAGACTTGTCATGCTCTACAACTCAACTACTTTAGTCGAGCCATCAGCTGTGGTCTCTGAGAGTACTCCATACTCTGCCACACCATCTTGAGTCAATCAATCCACATGTGATTTTTGCCAAAAACTCTACCATACTCATAACAAGTGTTGGAAGCTCCACAGGAAACTAACAAATAAGTCTTCGGCCAAATATTCTGCTGTTAAAGGTCTCGGTACGATCTAAGAATCCTCAGCAGCTCATCTTGCCCCTACTCAGACCATTCTTTATTTGGTGCACTCTATTAAGCAGCTCATCTTGCCCCTACTCAGACCATTCTTTATTTGGTGCACTCCATTAAGATTCAGGTGGAACATTCAATTAAACTGTTTGGTTCTAGTTAGTTCTCATCAATTCTGTCAACTTTTTATGCCCGTCAAGATAACATCTTTATGGCTCTCGTTGGTTTTGCTTTTTCAAGTTTGTGGATTATTGATTCAGGTGTCATTTACCACATGATCAAGTGTTCTCATTTTTCTCGCCGTCTTCTCCGTGCTCCAGGCACGATATTATTAAAATTACCTAATAATTCTTTAATTTCATTATGGGTAAAGGGTTTGTTTTACTACCAGCATGGTTGACTTTGGAATCCATGTCACATGTTCTTTCTCTTAAGTGTTGCTTAAGCATCTTGTCGATCAGGATAATGATTGTGTAACTCTGTTTTAGCTGATTTTTGTGTCTTTCATGATCGTTGTTTGGAGGGAGGGGGGATGATTGGAACATAACCTTTTAGCGGGCAGTCGGGCTCTTTCTTTTTTCCAAGAAAATGACATTGATGACGCCAACACTCAAATGTTGTAGTTGTAAATTTTCCTTTCTACTGCATGTCTAATTTTGATTTTACATTGTTGTGTGGGTCATCACAACTTTTGTTATTTGAAACAATTGTACCTTTTGATGTTTGTTGATAAAAACTCATCTTCTTTTAAATGTGAAATTTGTCAAATAGCTAAACATCAATGTGTATCATATCCACCTCATTCGTACACTCCTTCCTCCCATTGTTCAATTATTCATAGTGAATTATAGAGGTCCTCTTGAACTTCAAGCTATACCGATAAATGGTGGTTTTTTACTCTATTTGATGATCACACTTGGATGTCTTGGCTCTATGTATTAAAAGATAAATTTGAACTTGATGTTACATTTAAAAATTCACTCTTCATTTTAACACAATTCAAAAGCACTATTCAAGTCCTTCAGATCGACAACAGTCGTAACTTAACTCTATATTGGGAGAATTTTTAATTAATAAAGACACTCTCTATCATAGTTCTTGTACGAATGTCCCTCAGCAAAATAAGGTGGCCGAGCAAAAAAATGACACATTCTCGAAGTTGTTCATTCCATTATGTTTCAAACTAATGTTCCTAAGTATTTTTTGAATGACTCTGTCCTTACCATTACCTATCTCAATAATCGAGTTCCCCAAAACATCCACAATTTTTTGACCTCATTATCCTTTTTTATGTCATGTTTTCCTATCAACTGGTTCTTCTCCTTGTTAGATCCCAAAAAATTTGGGTACACGTCCTTCGCTTGAAACATAGGCCTGACACGTAAACTTGATCGCCGCCTAATTAAATGTAATTTCTTCGGTTGTTCCGCCACTAAAAAAGATTATCAGTGTTTTGATCCTACCGACAATAAAACTTACGTTAGTGCTAATGCCTCTTTTTTTGATAATGTCATCTTCCTTCCTAATATCGCCTCAAGTGAGGGGAAACTTGATTTTTTGGGCATTGTTCTTTTTCCTACTCCGGTGGATGTTTTTCCTACTTCTATAGCCACTATTTCCGACGCACCTTTGGCCCCTCTAGATTCGCTTCCATCTGGGCCAACACGACAGCCACCACCACCCGCACCTCTTCTTCGTCTCTATACTCATATTACAAATGCTCTAATGAGAATCGTCCCAATGCCTATATCGTGGAGAATGCTGCCTCATTGCTGATCTTGGAGTTTTAATTTAAGTTAAATAAATTTAATTGATTTAGTTGAAGTTTTAAATTGTATAAATGTAATTAGTTGAATAGATTATATATTAACATTTATGCTTAATGAATTTGAATTAGATATTTTAATTGAATTAATTTGATGAGAAGGAGAAGGGTGACGACTCATGTGCAATTTAAGTCTTGTATGGGAACGGTAGAATCTCATGGCTATTTAAGGTTGTATGATATTAATTACTTGAAATATTGGTTTACTTGGTAAATACTAACAACAGGAAAAATTTAATCAATTATAAAGATAGAAAGTCAGAGGGGTATCAATTAGAATTGTAAGAGGAAATATGAGTATTGCGAAGCAAACTAAAGCTTTTAAGTTAAGGAATTGTCTATTGTTTTATAGGTGTCAAATTGATTATGTCATTAGATATATATAAGTCTATCTTTTAGAATGAAATCTTTATAATTATATGCACATTTACTTGATTTAGCTATTAAATAAAGGAAGTGAGTGAAGTAATAGATAATTCAGAGGTCTCTTGAAAGCAACACTGAATAATTATTTTCTTATATGTATTAAATTAATATTTATTTAATATTAGTCTAATACTTTAAGCAATTATTTTATAAATATATACATTTTGTGAGCTTGAAATTTTAAGGAAATGAAATGAAAAAAAGGAAAAATGAATGTTTAATCCTTTTTTAAAAAGGTATTTTATAGGAAATGAAATATAACAATTGAACTCATATAGAGTTACCCCTAAATGGTACTAACAGGGTCAAGGGCAATTTAAGAGTATCTTCAGGTACATGGTACTTTAGAGTATATTTTGAGGGTACCTTCGGGCGAATGTTTGAGAGTGCATTCGAGTATATTTTTTTAGAATACTTTCGTGTATATTTTTTAGGATACTTTTGGGTATGACGACAATCCTGTTATGACTCTTAAAGAAGTTAAAAATGGTACATAATTAAGTGAAACGAGAAGTGAAATTTAACATAAAAGTTTAAAGTTTTGTAAGAAAATGAACTGTATTTTTTTTGTCATTCATGCATAGTATTGACATGATAATTTAATGAATATTAGATTATAATTGCTCACTAAGTCAAACTTACTATTGCGATTAATATTTTTTTCTTAGGAAAAGAAAATTTATATGTTGATATGTATGATATGAGAGACTTTATTTAAGAGGGGAGGGCCATTGTTGTTAGGTATTTATGTTGATAGTTTTTTTGTACTATTTTTTTTTTAGATAGTGTTATACTATTTTGTATTAATTTGAGATGTTTTTAGATTATGTTATTTTTGGATGTTTTGTTTTTATTGCATTAGGTGGATTATTAGTGGCTCTTTTACAAATTGAAAGTTCTAAATCTAAGGACATGCACTTAAATGTTAATACTATCCAACCGCAGTTCCTGATTTGGTTAATTCCAAGATATCAGACTGGGTTGTGAAAAAAAGTATCAGAGCAATTAGGTTTGATCATGATTTAAAAGAGCCACTAGAATGATTAAATTAATTCATAAGTGATGTTAAGAAATGGTTAAATTGTGTCTAATTATAATTTTTTATGTTATTTCAGAAATATGAAAAATCACGGGAAAAAAACCAGAGATTATATTTTAGAATTTGGGGCACCCCCATAGATTATTGTGAATACGTATGCATTTATTGAAACCGGAGTAACACAATTGATTAAGAACTCTCAGATTCAAGTTAGTTCAGTAGAAGAGGTCAAATAGATAAGTACTTAAAATTATTTTAAGAAATGTGATAACCTCTCTTTTCTGGAGGAGTTCGGTGGATGTTGAAAACTGGTTGTTGAGAGTATAGATCTTAGATGGATTGTCTTGTGCTCTGGATAGGATGGTTACACTGACCACATTTGAGGAACTCCGAAGGCTATTGGACACTAATTTTTTTGTTTTGCCCAAATCATCCAGCATTAAACTCTCTGTAACTTTTATCTCTTTTAATAATATTTCTACTTAATTAAATGCTTCTATAGGCATGTTAAAATCAGATTTTATGATGAGCATTCTCAGCACCACTGATTAACTTCATGTGTAGTGCAAAAATTTCATAAACATTGTTCTGCAATGTTTAGTAAGTCATAGAACTGTTGTGATTCGTTGTTTGGTGTTTCACTTTTGTGTGGAACACTCAAAAAAATGAGCTCTGTGAGCAACATGAACCATTTATTTGTATGTGTCAGTAGTGTATTTTTTTGCTAGAGGGTCATAACTTATTGATGCACCAACTTGATGTTGCTGAACTTTTGGTTCTAGCTCGCCATATGCGGTACAATCCCAATAATTTGGTTTGAATATCTTGCATTAAAGATCTAACTTAACTTCTTTGGGTCGCAGAATCACTAAAAATTTACCATTTGAACAATAATTGGGCAATTGTGATGCAACCTGCGCGAATTCCTCAACACCATTCAAGAACTCATCAGTGAGTCATTTTCATCCTGGATATAATCTGTTATACATCCAAGCTCCCAAATTACGATTATCCATCTACAACATAAATGTAGCTTCACAGATCAGTGTAATTGTTACAAAAAATAAAAAATTAATCATTATTGATCAATATGTACCATGGATGATTATGTTTAGTGGTTCGTAGGAGCTTATTCTCATCAAAGAAAATGAATGCAGGAACCTCCTTAAAGTAGCACGCTTCTTCTGGTGAAGTCGACACTACTTGGTCAAGTATATCTCGACATCTCGCAAGGTTCATCGGATGGTCGACATTTAATGTGACCAAACATACCTAAGATATCTCTATCTACTCTTGTCTGCCCCTGTCACGTATATATACATTTATCATTTTGTTTCTAAGTGTTAAGGCACTCATGCATCCACCTAAGCATTCTTATCTCAGAAACAATTAACTGTTTTTTCATAATTCTCTTTTAAAGGCTAACATTCTACACCATAAAGCATTGCGGGTCTCAACACCGTCATATAAAATTTTCCTTTTAGTCTAAGTGGTACTTCTATCACACAATAGACCTGATGTATTCTTCCACTTCAACCAACCAACTTGAAATCTACTGATAACATCCCCATTTATATCACCATCACTTTGAACAATAGACTCGATGCATTCCTCCACTTCAATCAAACCAACATGGATTCTATAAATAACATCCATATCTATATCACCATCACTTTGAACAATAGACCCAATACGTTCCTCTACTTCAACTAACCACCGTGATTTCTACAAATAACATCCCCATCTATATCACTGTCACTTTGAACAATAACCTGATGCATTTCTCCACTACTTCAACCAACCAACTTGAATTCTACTAATAATATCCTCATCTAGATTTTCATAAATACCCCTCAATACTTATGTATATACATAGCTAATGCCTAAACTTCAATGTTCACTAAGATTTGCATATAAACCACTCAATTCTTATGTATATACATACCTAACACCTAAACTTCAATTTTTACATACATACCACATTACCTATGATTCTCTCATTTCCATTTTCAAATTTTAAAATGATAAAAAATAGCACAAGTAGACTTATCTTCTTCGATGCTTCCTGATAGGAGCATAGCGGGAGGTTGAGAAATATGAAAGTTTTAGTGGTCTCTATTTCGTACCTTCCTAGCTAGCTCTAATGAAGGTGATGGTTTTGAGTGAAATTGGGAGAAGAGGGGAGAGGGTGAGGGTGAGGGTGAGGGCGAGGTTTTCAATAGACAAGAGCGAGCTTTTTGGCCGAGAAGAGAGGAAGAGGCTGCAAGGGTTTCAGGGGAGCGAAGAAAAAAATAAATTAAAAGGCGCAATATGAGCATTTAGGTATTTTGCGTGTGACTTTTTTGTCTAATTAGCACCATATGTAGTTTGGCGCTTTCAAGTAAAGCTTTTATGTCGATTTATTTGATGCCAAACCGTCACACAATTCGTCACAACATCATTATAGGTTTCATCATTTTTAAAAGTCTTTTGTGTCGCATTATTGGAAGAAAACCTGATCAAACTCTGTTGCAAATATCAAAACATATTTTTTGTTTCTTTACAATCGCAAATCAGATGCAAATATTGGTGTGAGAAAAATCTGATACAAATATCAGACTAGGGGTGTAAACGAGTCAAACAAAAGCGAGCCCAAGTTCAGCTTGTGTTCTGCTCGTTTATATTTTGAGCTCAAAAACTGTGTTCATGTTCGACTCGTTTGTTTAGCTAGTTGAACACGAGCTGTTCATGAACAAAGAGTCGTTTTGACAACCCTTATCACGTAGTCATAAGATGTTAAGGGTTGGGGTNAACCGTCACACAATTCGTCACAACATCATTATAGGTTTCATCATTTTTAAAAGTCTTTTGTGTCGCATTATTAGAAGAAAACCTGATCAAACTCTGTTGCAAATATCAAAACATATTTTTTGTCTCTTTACAACCGCAAATCAGATGCAAATATTGGTGTGAGAAAAATCTGATGCAAATACCAGACTAGGGGTATAAACGAGTCGAACAAAAGCGAGCCCAGGCTTAGCTTGTGTTCTGCTCGTTTATATTTCGAGCTCAAAAACTGTGTTCGTGTTCGACTCGTTTGTTTAGCTAGTTGAACACGAGCTGTTCATGAACAAAGAGCCGTTTTGACAACCCTTATCACGTAGTCATAAGATGTTAAGGGTTGGGGCTAGATTTAAAAATTATTGTTTATATTTAAACATAATTTGAATCTAATTTAATAATTTTTATTCTATTTTCTTAATTAATACTTTTAATTAATTAAAAATCTTTATAGCCTTGTAGTCATTTTAATTTTTTTTTAAGTTACTACTCATCAATATTATACACACACACACACACACACACACACATAATTGACGAGTCGTATTTCAAGCCAAAACGAGCCAAACATAAACGAACAAATCTTTTTTCGTGTTCAACTCATTAACTTAGCAAACGAGCCAAACACGAGCAATTTTGACAACCCTATATCAGATATTATTTTCAACTTATCCTATAGTGACAGTTTCGTGATCTGTTCCTTGGAACACCTGTAAAATTGCCTCATAGAGCTATGCTCATGTCGCGAAGTAGAGAACACTACATTGCACAGAAGCAGTGCAATACTCTAGAGGCATAAGAAGACTTTGAGCTCATCTTTTTTGAAGGTTTAAAACCACAACGTACATTCTCTTAGATGCAATACTAGTAAAAAAGAATAATAGAAATACACAAATAAAGTTTTATAAAGTTGTGAGGCCTAAGAGCACAAAGTATAAACTAAAGAATAATCTATCACTACAAGAAGACAACAGACCTTAAAAAAAAGAGTTATTTGTTTCATTTAAACCATGTAATACCAAGCTTGTATCTGTCACAAAAGTATAAAACCATAAAGACCATCTAAAAGAACCCCTAAGGTCATTTATGTCATCATAGACCTCGAGCTCATCTTTACTGAAGGTTTAAAACTACAAAGCACAGACCCATAGATGCAACACTAGTAAAAAAAATAGTAGAACTACAAAAATAAAGTTTTATAAAGCTGTGAGGTCTCAGAGCACAAGTATAATTAATGAATAATCTGCCATTACAAGTAAACAATTGACCTTTAAAAAAATAAAAAGGTTCTTAATTTCCTTTAAATCACATAATATCAAGCTCGTATGTGTCACATAAACATATCACCACAAAGGTCATCTAGACGAATGCAACATTCATTTGACTGAAAAATTAGGGGTTCATAGTTTTCTTTAAATCATGTTATACCGAGCTCGTATGTGTCACAAAAAGATATCACTATAATGGTCATCTAGAAGAACCCCTAAGGTCATTTATGTCATCATAGACCTCAACACCAAAAAAAAAACACTCAAGAAAAACAAATTTATATTAAACTCATGGTTCACAGAGGTCAGAATATCACTTAGTCTAATTTTCATTATTTTTTTAATTATATTTTAATTATTATAATTTTTAGTTAATTTTAATGAGTAAATGAATTGAAAATCAAGCTTATTTTGAAATTTTTGAAAAAAAAATTCTTCAGTCTCTCTCACTTCAGAGAACCTAGTTGAAAGATATGCTTGTCTGGCTTCTTTTGATTCTCCATTTTCTTGGGCTTAATTTTATGGCATCTTAACCATATGAATATGTTCCTCTAATCTAGACGAGCATTTTAAAAAACATTTCACTTAATTTGGTTGAGAAATGAGGGAGATATCAAGCTTGAAAGATGGAAGGTTCTCGGGCTAGGCTATTGGGGATGATGATGGAGCGCCGTTCGATCAAGCGTGTATTGGATGGACGATCAAGAGGAAGCCAGACAACGCTTCAGGACATAAACCATGGGCCGAGTCATCTCGGAAGTGGATGACGTCATCGAACTGGAGCGTGCCGGATGGAGCTTCGGAGCTGCCTAGGATGATGTGGCACTGCACATTTAAATAGATAAATAGGGAATTAAAAAATATAGAAAATGACACTTAACTTCTAAAATTCATATCTTGTTGTAGAAAAGTCACAAAAATAAAAAAAATACCCTCTTGCTCACTGAACAGAGGAGAACAACGTGAATTAAATTTTGTGTTCATTTGATGCATATTTGATTTTTAAAAAATCAATTAGTATTGGGAGTCTTTTGATTCTCCATGCATATAAGCATTTCACCATAGCTTGAATTTTTAACATGTTGTAGCCTCTGTCAAGGGGAACATTCCCTGATTTTTCCAAAGTGAGAGCGGACCTCTAGATATAAATCCATATTTTTCAAGTTTATGTACATTATTTGCTTAAATTAATCATTACAATTAACATGTTACTTAGAGAAATCCATGAAAATTTTGGAAGGTTTATGATGACCAGAGAACCTTTAGGAAAAATGCTCATGAGCCAAGTTTTTCAAAATAAACCTAAATTGCCTAAACCCTAAAACACTAAGGTAATTAATTTTGAAAAACATAAACATCAAAATGACTTGATTTTAATCTCCACTATTTTTTAAGATCCATAAAACTCCCCATAAAAATTTCAAAGCATTTTGAGTCCATTTGATGGCCTAATTTCGTTTTTCAAGTTAAATATCCTTTTTAGCACTAAAATGATTTTTAATGATCAAAATATAAGTTAAGAAATTATGAAAACTTTTTTTTGGAGTTCTCTATGATTAGGGGAATTTTATAAAAATAAAATGCTATTTAAAATAAAAACTTCATTTTTACCCTTTTTTTTAAATATTTAAAATAATTAAAAATTCATAAAAATCACAAAAATAATAAAATTCATGGAAATGTTTTAAATTGTTTTCTATGCACTTAGAAATAATTGGAATATTTGTCTTGATTTCCTAAATAAAATATTATATTTTGAAGCTTAAAAAAATTTTTAAAGGCTAAAAAATGTATTTCGACTAAAATAATTCCAAAAACTCAAAAAAAAATTAGAAAATTATAAAATTTGCTTCCCTAGGTTCTCTGTCCTTAGGGAGATTTTTCAAAAATGTAAAACTTAATATTCCACATTTTAAATATTTTATATTTAATAAGTACTCCAGAAATTAAGATAATTATAGTAATTCAAATAAAATTTAAAAAATCATGAAGTTTAGTCTAAATGGTTCTCTGGTCTATGCCTACTTCAAGGATAAATTTCAAGTAACTAGGCTTTACTTTGGTCATGTTAGCAAATTTTCTTTGAAAAGCCCCATTTTTCATGAAAATAATTATATAAATTAAATTAAATTTTGACAAATCACATTTTCTTCTCTAATATATTAATTGACCCATTAATGAGGTAGGATAGAATTTTCAAAGTCATTTGATTTGAATTTGACAAAGGATGAAGTGCTAGAGCCTTAGGGGCAAAAGTGTAATTTTAAGAATTTGGCCTTAATTAACTTTTAGGCTTAATTCAAAGAGGGAAATGGGCAACCTATGGTCTTAATCAGCTTACTCGGATGATTGAAATTAAAAAGAGATTAATTGGCAGAAACCAACCTCACTTTCCTAATTAAAAGGATAAATTAATAAATTTCTAATTTATTAAATTTTGGAGGTTCATTAAAATTAAATGAACCTAGGACTTAGGGGTATGACTTTTGGAGTCAATAATTAATCAATTTAATGCCCCTATTTGATGTTCAAATGAAATTCATATAACGAATCATGATCACCTAAAATTTAACATTTTCAAAATTAATTAAGACACTCACCTAGGTCTTAAGGGCTTGGTAGTGATCTAAGTTAAATCAAGATTGATTAAATGAGGTTTAGGAAAGCAAACATAGCTAAAATTAACACCTTTTAAAACACCACAAGCCTAAATAAAATTGGCTAAGTGCCTTAATAACACCGACTTACCCCTTTAAGGGTCACCCACATAACTTTCAAATCAAATTACAAATGATAATCACCCTACTCATATGGATAATTAGGACATGAATGCTAATTTAGCATTAGGGTGTGAATTATTAAGCAACACAATAAGTTAAAATGAACTCTAGGCCTTTCACCAGGTAGTGAGAGGGAAGCATGGACTTGCTTATTTCTCCTAACTTGTTGGATACCTCAGAGGTCTACTAAACTTAATGTGCTTTGCTTAACAAACTCATTCTTGATCAAACTAATAGGGACCCACCAAGATATGACCTAGGGTTAGGTAAGTGGCCAAAACTTTATTTTCCTGCTTCATATAAAATGCCCTAACATGTATTTTGAGTTTCAGGTGGTGGAACGAGAAGACTCGCTAGGTATGCTTTTAAAATTTATAGCGCCATCTTTGTTATACTTTCATACTGTACTTTTGATGTTAATACAAAAATGCATGCTAAATAATAATGTCACCCTGCATGAAAACTAAAACTATCACGATAGCCACAAAACCAAAACCAAATTTATAGTTAAAATCAACTAAGATAAAATTCACCGCCACAACATTCAAAATATAAAACAACTTAAAATTTAATCACAAACATTACAAAAACCACAATTTCAACTAAATTAAGACATCTCTATCGGATGATTAGGAACCCCTCGGAGGAGATAACTTATGGTTGCTAACGAGGCTTCTCACAGTCTAAATGAAATTATGGAACTCATTAAGTTGAGTTTAGTAAATTTATTTGGACTAAGTGAATCTAATAGAAAATAATTGTGTCGGAATGAGGGAAGCGTAGGATCCTAACCGATGTCACTCTAATCAACTTTAACATGCCCCAATAAATTTTTAAGGAACATCAACGATAGGGTCGTTTGATTTGACATCATAACTTGACACCCTAGAAAACTCAAACTCATCACGGCAAGGAGCTTGGAGGTAGAATGGTGGGCAACACGGTCATCTTCAACAGCAAAACATGACTTCACCAACTGAACCAATTCATTCCTTAAAATTAAATAACCAAGCGATAAGATTTTTAGGTTGTCTGCTTATGCAACATAAATCCTCACGTCATCCTTAGGCCTTTGTACAACTCTGCTGTATAATATAAGACATAACTCTTCTTAAGATTTCGAGGTTTTTGTTTGTCACGACCTAAATCCTCACATCTTCCAAGCTATTTGTGATCGTTCCACACAAATGTAAGCCCTAAATTAATAAAATTGGAAGGATGAAACACTTAAATTTTTCTCCTCTAAACTGAAGCAAAACAATAGGATAGACTGGAAAGACATCAAGGTTCTCCTCTAGATCTATGTCATCCCCTATTTCTTCCTCCTTTGGATTCTATAATAAATGTCCCAAATTTGAGTCATTCCCCTTTCACAACTCTTTGTCTGATTTCATTGAAAAGTCCTTTCCTTTGAATTCCTTGAAGATAATATTACACACCTCTTCGTCCGATTTCGTTGAAAAGTCCTATCCTTTTGACTTCTTTGAAGATAATATTCTTTGATTTTTATCGAGAGTTTTCTTAGATGACTTCGGTCATTTAAGATGTAATTAACTATAGGACTTGCCCTTATAGGAAGCTTTTCTCGAACTCAGCTTAATATAAACCTTATTTAATTCTTCATATTAAATAAGGGAATTTGTCGGCAAACAAAACAGTTTTGCAGACCAAACGAATGACATATTTTTCTTAGTTTACTTGATCGAGTCTCATCCTCAGGTCTTGTGTTTATCCTTCGAAATAGATATATGATTTGAGGTATATCACTCTTTCATTTAACTATAAAAATATGAGGTCAGTTTGATTTCATAATTTTCTAAACTTAAATGTCCTTCCGAAGCGGGCGACGAGATTTCAATTCCGGTGACCGATAGCTTCCTACGGGCAACTCCTTAACCAAAATAGTGCCGACAACAAGATGACGTGAGCCGATCCTTCTAGAAGATCTTGTAGGATTAACCAACTGTTCCCATCAGAGTGATAAGTACCTTCCTGAATAATGTTATCATCATTAAGTCTCGATAGCTTAATGTTACGTTTGGTCTTTTTTCGAGAATGTTTTTGCACCTACCAGTCTTTTTCCAATGTTATTTTAACATTAGTTAAAGAAGAAGTATTTATATCAAAAATATTAGAAAAAGTTCTAGCTATAGGAGAATGAACCATAGTGATAGGGGAAGACAAGTATCCATTATCAGTAGCGTGCCTCGTAGGAATGGTTGTATCCATAAGCTCCTCAAAAGCCACACTAGTCATTTGAATTTTCAGCCAACACGAGTTCATCATTAATCTGCAATTTTTGAGGGTTAACATCATTACATGAATGTAAAATATCAGTGCTATCTTGACCTTCATTAATATTCATATGTTGAGGGATGTCCTTATTATAATTATGTATAACACCTGTTCCTAAAGATTGCAAACTAGATATGAGTTTGTTAATAACACAATTTTCAACTGAATCAATCCCATTTTCAACACTAAGTGGGACATCAGGATGTTCAATATTTGTGTTGGTAGAAGGTAAAATAGTATGTGTTTCATTGTGAGCGTTATTGAGTTGTGGATTCAAACAAAAACTAGAAGTGCTTTGATGACCAAACATAGAACAATGAGTGCAGTAAGGCGAATGCCTTTCTATTTCAACAGGCTGTTAATATCCTTGGTGTTGCAATCCTATCCATATTTCATTACCAAAAGATTGTGTATTGCCTGGTTCAACCAATATACGTGCTTCAGATGGTCTCGATAAAGTAAATGTAGCATGATCCACTTTTAAAGGCTTGGCGTAAGCAACAACAAGTGAAAAGAGTATCTCATGGTTAAAAAGATGTAGTATAAGCCCTGAAAAAGGTATCCATTCTAGAAGAATAGGCAATTCATCTTTAGGATCAAAATTAATAGACCATTTTCAAAACTTCATCATGCTATTCTCAACCCACATGAACCTTTTATCAAAGAGCCTCGTGTAATCCTCATTGTTGGCTAATTGTATAAAGATATGTCACCCATCTATGATACCAACCTTCCACAAACATTTTAATTTTAATATTTCAAATTCTCTCATATTCAGCTCAACCTTTAGGATACCATAAGTAAATTTACCAACTAGGGCTAGACGACAAGATGATGCAAGAATGGAAGTTTCATCCTTAGAAACAAAAAGCGCAGGTTTACCATTCTTTTTCCCCAATTTCTTGATATAAGTTTTTGCTCCTCCATGTCGACATTATTTCGGGTTGGAGGGGAGTTTACCGTAAGAAGCTGTCGGTCATCAGAATCGAAATCCCGTCGCCCGCTTCGGAAGGACGCTGAAGTATGAAATCAAACTGACCCCATATTTTTCATAGTTTAAAATGAAAGAGCACTGTAACTCAAACCATGTATCTATCCTGAAAGATAAACGCAAGACTTGAGGATGAGACTTGATCAAATAAACTAAGGAAAGTATGACGTCTGTTTGATCTGTGAGGATGAGGCTCGATCAATTAAACTAAGGAAAGTATGACGTCCGTTTGGTCTGCAAAACCTTGGGTGAGGGTTGATCAAATAAACTAGAGAAAGTTATGCCATCCGTTTGGTCTGCGAAACCAATGTATTTGCTGACAAGTTCCCCTATTTAATATAAAGGATTAAATAGGGTTTATATTAAGCTGGGTTGAACATGCTTCCTATAAGGGCAAGCCCCTATAGTTAATTACATCTTAAATGACCAAAGTCACCGGCTTCCTATAAGGGCAAGCCCATATAGTTAATTACATCTTAAATGACCAAAGTCACCTAAGAAATATAAGGGAAAGCCCCTATAGTTAATTACATCCTAAATGACCAAAGTCACTTAAGAAGACTCGTATTTAATATAAAAGATTAAATAGGGTTTATATTAAGCTGGGTTCGGACATGCTTCATATAAGGGTACCCCTATAGTTAATTACATCTTAAATGACCAAAGTCACCTAAGAAGACTCTCGATAAAAATTCCCCTATAGTTAATTACATCTTAAATGACCAAAGTCACCTAAGAAGACTCTCGATAAAAATCTAGCCTATAGTTAATTACATCTTAAATGACCAAAGTCACTTAAGAAGACTCTCGATAAAAGTCAAGAAAGTAGTTAATTACATCTTAAATGACCAAAGTCACCTAAGAAGACTCTCGATAAAAATCATGAAATATTCTTAAATGACCAAAGCCACCTAAGAAGACTCTCGATAAAAATCAAGAAAAATTATCTTCAAAGAATTTCAAAGGGTAGGACTCTTCAACGCTTTTAAATGACCAAAGTCACCTAAGAAGACTCTCGATAAAAATCAGGAAATATTATCTTCAAAGAATAGCTGGGTTTGGACATGCTTCTTATAAGGGCAAGCCCCTATAGTTAATTACATCTTAAATGACTAAAGTCACTTAAGAAGACTCTCGATAAAAATCAAGAAAAATTATCTTCAAGGAATTTCAAAGAGTAGGACAAGTCACTTAAGAAGACTCTCGATAAAAATCAAGAAATATTATCTTCAAGGAATTTCAAAGGTTGGACATGCTTCCTATAAGGGCAAGCCACTATAGAACATGCTTCCTATAAGGGCAAGCCCCTATAGTTAATTACATCTTAAATGACCAAAGTCACCGGCTTCCTATAAGGGCAAGCCCATATAGTTAATTACATCTTAAATGACCAAAGTCACCTAAGAAATATAAGGGAAAGCCCCTATAGTTAATTACATCCTAAATGACCAAAGTCACTTAAGAAGACTCGTATTTAATATAAAAGATTAAATAGGGTTTATATTAAGCTGGGTTCGGACATGCTTCATATAAGGGTACCCCTATAGTTAATTACATCTTAAATGACCAAAGTCACCTAAGAAGACTCTCGATAAAAATTCCCCTATAGTTAATTACATCTTAAATGACCAAAGTCACCTAAGAAGACTCTCGATAAAAATCTAGCCTATAGTTAATTACATCTTAAATGACCAAAGTCACTTAAGAAGACTCTCGATAAAAGTCAAGAAAGTAGTTAATTACATCTTAAATGACCAAAGTCACCTAAGAAGACTCTCGATAAAAATCATGAAATATTCTTAAATGACCAAAGCCACCTAAGAAGACTCTCGATAAAAATCAAGAAAAATTATCTTCAAAGAATTTCAAAGGGTAGGACTCTTCAACGCTTTTAAATGACCAAAGTCACCTAAGAAGACTCTCGATAAAAATCAGGAAATATTATCTTCAAAGAATAGCTGGGTTTGGACATGCTTCTTATAAGGGCAAGCCCCTATAGTTAATTACATCTTAAATGACTAAAGTCACTTAAGAAGACTCTCGATAAAAATCAAGAAAAATTATCTTCAAGGAATTTCAAAGAGTAGGACGGTTCGAGAAAAGCTTCCTATAAGGGCAAGCCCCTATAGTTAATTACATCTTAAATGACCAAATGGTTCGGACATGCTTCCTATAAGGGCAAGCCCCTATAGTTAATTACATATTAAATGACCAAAGTACCTAAGAAGACTCTCGATAAAAATCAAAGAATATTATCTTCAAGGAATTTCAAAGGGTAGGGCTTTTTAACGAAATCAAACATACAAGTGTGAAAGAGGATTGGTTCAAATTTAGAACATTTTGTTGTGGAATCCAAAGGAAGAGGAACTAGGGGATGTCATGGATACAGAGGAGAACCCCGGTGACTTCCCAAGCTATCCTAATGTTTGGCTTCAGTTTTGAGAAGAAGTATTTAGGTGGNGCTTTATTTCTAATCTCTCAGGTAGGTGTCAGCCTTTCTCGGCATTAATTAAAAAGGACACCAAATTTATTTTGGAAGAAAAATGTCAGGGGCCTTTGAGGACGTTAAACAATATTTAATGACACCTCCTGTTTTGGCAGCCCCTATCTCAAGAAAACTGTTGATACTTTATACCGTAGCTTTGGATGACTCTCTTGGAGCCCTCTTAGCCCAAGTCAATGAGGAGGGAAAAGAAAACTACTTGAGTCGTCGTCTAATACCGACGGAGGTAAGGTATCCACCTATTGAGAAGCATTGTCTGACGCTAATTTTTGCCGCTCAAAAGCTTAGACATTACATGCTTTCTCATAACATCACCCTAATATCGAATGTTAATCCATTGCAATATTTGATGACCCGACCAACACTCTCCGGACATTTAGCGAGATGGTCAATGATCTTATTGCAATTTGATATAACTTTTGTACCCCTCCGTGCTATCAAGGGACGATTTTAGCAGATTTTCTCGCTGCACACCCACTGCCAGCTGGGTCCTCTCTCAATGACGAGTTACCAGACGAGCAGATACTATAGATGGAATTTTCTAGTGCGCAACGCTGGGAAATGTACTTTGATGGTGCTTTGTCAGCCAGGAAAGACAAGGGATCAGGCACAGTTATACCAGGCATGGCAGAGATTGGTTTGATCTTTATTACGTCAAATAATCCCTGATATTTATTACATCAAATAAGGGTATGTTGAGGTTTTCGTACCACACGGAGCCATGTACCCACAATGAAGCAGAATATGAAGCCTTAATCACCGGATTGGAATTGATGATTTCAATGGATATAACGAACATTGCCATTTATGGTGACTCTAAACTTATCATCCAGCAAGTCGCCGGACAATACAGAATTCTAAAACCAAGATTAACAGAATACCATTTGTACGCAATGAAGCTCCTGGAGCAGATTCCTGAGGTAACTTTCTACCGGATTCCTCGANCTGGACTGCATCTTTGATTTGAGAGATAGAGGTCGAGCAGGCCTTCTCATGGAAAGAACGTATTTCGAGCCAAAGAAATGGATGCGGGGAAAGGGAAGAATCATCATCAAGTGCGGATGTTGCTACAATTTTACAAAAAACAGACAGGAGAATCCGCCTGGGATCCTCAGATATGATCAAGTGGATCCATTACCACCGATGATAAAGTGGATGATAAAGAGAATGGTCAATTAGAATATCCTACCCGCCTCTTGAATTCCTAACTGCTGGCATCATCAACATTTACGAAGAAGGTGACTGCATTCCTCCGCACATTGACCATCATGACTTTGTGAGGCCTTGCTGCTCGGTCTCATTCATGAGTAAGAGCAATATTTTGTTTGGAAAGAAGTTGATGTAATCAGCCCTAGTGAATTCAGAGGAGCTGTGAAGATTCCTCTTCCAGTTGGTTCAGTACTTGTTTTCAAGGGCAACGGTGCAGACGTGGCCAAGCACTGCATTCCAGGAGTACGACACCGTAGGGTGTCCGTGACCTTCCGCATAATGGATGACAGTAAGATACCATATGGATTCCAGCAAGACCCGGAGTTGGAAGAACTATTTTCTTACTAGCTATGAGAAGGTTGTACCTCTGAATACATACGAAGGGAGACTTATCCTGAAGCATGACTCAGAAGGTCTGCTTGATCAGGAGCTCGATATACCAAGCGCAGAGGACTCACTTGCTTTCTTTTAACAAGCATGACATGTATCTAATGTAATCAGTCTATTATGTACTCATATCTTGATAAGACTCTCAATGCATTTCAGCATGTATTATAAGATGTATCTTTTGAGGCATTAGCCTATATTTGATCTGTAGCATCTTTATTGAGGAAGATTAATCGAAATTTCTCTCAAGTTGTGCCTTTTTATCAATTGCCTTTTTGTGCGATGGATGAAAGCCGCGAAGCATGCAATGGTTTAGAGTTCCGATGAACAAAGAACGAAACGAAAAATTTTCAACAATAAATAAAACACAAATAAAAGATAATTGTAATGAATGAATAACAAAACAAATTTCTTATCAACCAATTAAAATTAAAACCTAAAAAAACAAACAAACAAACAAACAAATTTTTGAAAAAATCAATTGTGACAAAAACAACAGGAAAATAAAATAAACTTGTTGAGTGGATACTTCCGTTTTCGAAATTTCCTACCCTTTGTGTGCGCAGCACAACCATCGTTATCTACACTAACTCTCTACTCATCCTCGCAAAATTTCACATTCTGCACAAAACTCCACGAAGATTTACAAATCTTCTTCAAAATCAACATTTCCACATGACACACTACCGCAAATTCAACATCACAAGCTCTTTGTAAATTTTAAATCACATCTTCAAATCGGTACCTAAATCCTGATTCTCATATCTTTGAATTGATACCTAAATTTCAATTCTTTCATCTTTGGGTTGATACTTACATTTCAATTCTCATTTCCAAATCAGTCCTAAGTTTCTGATTCTTTACATTTGAGGTCGAACCTTACATTCCGACACTTTCTTTTGAAAATTGACCTACATTTCAATTCTCATTTCCGAATCAGTCCTAAGTTTATGATTCTTTACATTTGAGGTCGGACCTTACATTACGACACTTTTTTTTTAGAATTGACCTACATTTCAATTCTCATTTCCGAATCAATCATAAGTTTTCGATTCTTTACATTTGAGGTCGGACCTTNTTGACTTCAAAATTCATACCCCTAAGTCCAGGATCATTTAATTTTAATAAACTTCCAAATTTTAATAATTTAGAAATTTATTAACTTATCTTTCTAATGAGGAAAAGTGAAATTGGTTTCTATCAATTAACCCCTTGCGTTTCAAGCATCAAATAAATTGATTAAGTTCAGAGGTTACCCATTTTCCCTCCTTCACTTAAGCCTAAATGTTAATTAAGGCTAGATTTCCAAAATTACACATTTTTCCCTAAGGCTCTAATACTTCATAATTTGTCAAATTCAATTTAAATGACTTTGAAATTTTTATCTTACCTCATTCATGGGTCAGTTAAGACATCAGAGTAGAAAATGTGATTTCTCAAAAATTAGTTTAATTTATATAATTATTTTAATGCAAAAAATAGGATTTTTCAAAGAAAATTCCTAACTTGACCAAGGAAAATTATAATCCCTTGAAATTTTTGTTGGAGGTATAACTAGAACAGATAAGCCTTTCGACATAATTTCATGATTTTTTGAATTTTTGTGATTTATTAGAATTATTTCAAGTACTGGGTTATTTAGTAAAATAAAATATTTAAAATAGTGAAAGTTAGGTTTTGTATTTTTGAAAGATTTCTCTAATATCAGAGATCCCAGAGGAGCAAATTTTATATTTTTTTAATTATTCTTTGATTTATTGGAATTATTTTAGTAAAAAAACTCATTTTTAGCCTTTAAAGATTATTTTTAAGCTTTAAAATTAAATATCTTTATTTAGAGAATCACGAAAAATATTTAATTGTTCTTAAGTGATTAGGAAGCAATTTAGAACATTTCCATGAGTTTTATGATTTTTATGATTTTTATGATTTAGGAAGCAATTTAGAACATTTCCATGAGTTTTATTATTTTTGTGATTTTTATGAATTTTAAATTATTAAATATTTAGAATAGGCTAAAAATCAAAATTTTATTTTAAATATCATTTTATTTTTAGAAAAAACCCTTGATCACAAAGAACTTAAAAACCTATGTTTCATAATTTTTTGAGTTATATTTTGATTTTTAAAAATCATTTAAGTGTTAAAATTGGTATTTTTCTTTAAAAATCAACTTAAGGTGTCAAATGAACTCAAAATATTTTGAAATTTTTAGGATGAGTTCTCTGGATCATAAATCACAGTGGAGATCAAAAATCAAGTCATTTAAATGTTTAAGTTTGTCAAAATTAATTATCTTAGTGATTTAGTCTTTGTAAATTTTAAGGATATTTTAAAAGCCTTGACCCATGAAATTATTTCCAATCTTCTCTAGTCATGGTGGACCTTCCAAAATTTTCTTAGAATTTTATAATCAATATGCTAATTTTCATGTCTCTAGTCATGGTGGACCTTCCAAAATTTTCTTAGGATTTTATAATTAATATGCTAATTTCTATGATTATTTTAAAGAAATAATGTCAAAAACTTGAAAAGTATGGGTCTCTGTATAGGAACCTCCTCTAACTTTGAAAAGATCAGAAAATACTTCCCCTGACAGAGGCTACAACATGCCAAAATTCCAAGCCAAGGTGATGTGTAATTATGCATGGAGAATCAAATGATCCCAAACAGTGTTTAATTAATTAAAAATAAAATATGCATCAAATGAACTTGAAATTTGTTCCACATTGTTCTCCTTTGTTCACTGTGCAAGTGCGTATTTTTATTTTTTTTTTGTGATTTTTTACCCAAAGTTGTGAATTTTTTAAGTTAAGGGTATTTAAATAAATAGAAAAAGCCCTATTTATCTATTTAAACAGCGCGTGCTGACTAGATCCTAGGCAGCTTCGAAGACATGCGTGGCGTGCTCTGGTTGGACGCCGCTATCCACGTAGCTACTGACTCGCCCGGCGGTTTATGTCCCGAAGCGCTGTCCGACTCGATCTCCCCCGTCCATTTGATACACGCTTGATCAAATGACTCCACGCCATCCTCCCCATCCATTTGATACACACTTAATCAAACGGCTCCCCGTCATCGTCCCTGATAGAATGATCTCGTGCCGTCCACACTAAAACCTTAAGATCTCGGCCTAGACTCAACCAAATCACTTCAGGTTTGATCTTATGGACTCGTCTAAGTGAGACGAACACATCCATACGGTTAAGCTGCAATGAAATCAAGCTTAAGTAAATGGAGAATCAAAATAAGCTCGGGAGGAGGGGAAGTTTTATGGCTAGACCTAGGCTACTAAAGAGGAAAAACTAAACCTCAACCAAAAAGGAGGTCAATACTCCAACAACAAGAGTATCATGAAAACTTTCTGGAAAAAAATTGATGGAGGGATTAGCCAAACCACTACCTCCATCTTAAAGAGCGTCAACAAACAAACGAGTAATCACAGTCATGACTAAAAATACGAAGCAAGACAAAGAAAAGTGAAGGAACCATATTGTCAGCAAAGAGGAAAGAAAAATAGCCATGAATGCTAGAGCTAAACCTAGCTGCAGCTCCCATTATATATATATATATATATATATATATATATA
>JXCR01045523.1:41552-89794 GCA_002079205.1 Phalaenopsis hybrid cultivar | reverse complement strand
AAAAGACCAAATTTTAAAGAGGTTTTAATGATCAGTCAACCTGAATAACACCTGAATAGGTCGGGCTGACGACGTTAAACCAAGCGCTTTATGGGAGGCAACCCATAGTTATCTTTAGTTTTTAGTGTGATTATAGTAGTTTTTTTTTTGAAAATTATCATTAGTTTTTGGTAGTATTAAGCTCTACTACTGTTATTTACCCTTGAATCATCATAAAAATTGGATCCATAGAGAAAAACTGGAACGCATTCGGACCAGAGCAAAACTATGCAATTTTTGCCTTAAGCGCCGAAGGTGCCTCGACGCCGGCGACGGCGGGTTTTTCCCAAGAGTACAGGTAAAATAAATACAGAGGCTTGCCGACAGCGCCCTTGACCCCGCTGATGGCGAGACCGACAAGATGGCAGTTGCTTGGGTTTGAATGACAGTTTTTGGCGGTTTTTGAGCAGGAGTTACCCTTAAACTCCTAAATTCAATTCCTAGTTCATATTTTCCCCAAAAAATGTAGTGAAACTCCACCAATTTCATTCCTGTGGCGTCAAATTCCCCTGATAATCCTAGAATGCGAGTTTTCAATCGGCAAAAGTTTATTAGTGCGGAAGCAAATCGAATCTTCAACAAGTTACTGACGAAGAAAAGATTGATCAAGGAACGAGGATTCATAAATTGTGGATTGAATAATCCCTCTACGATAATTGAAGAGATGATAGTGCGGCGAAGATGAGAAGTGCTGTGCTACACTACCGCTACCGTGGTTGTTTCTATGATAAAATAATTTTATGCAAATTAGCATGGAATCAACCAGGGAGTTGTTTATGTGCGAGGTAGATGGATCACTTTCACTCCTGCACGAATCAATGAATTATACATGATCGAGAATATTCCTGTCTGCCACTATTCCAATTTCATCCCAATGAGAAACGAGATGAATGAAATTTATCAATATTTAACGGACGAAACTGACGACTGAGAAATGAGAGAAAATGGGTATGTTAGTTTTTCTGCAACACTTCTGAATCCCATTTTGAAACATTGGCACTTTTTCATTTTTGCAAAACTGTTACCAACAATGAAGATCGGTAAAGTTTCTAAAGAAAGTGCTATTTTGAATTATTGCATCCAACGGGGACTGCCGATAGATATTGGATCAAAAATTGTGAAGACGGTTTTGGGCCTGATCGTTCAGGGATCAACTTATGGGCTTGAACACCCCTCCATAATTTTCTCAATTTGCAGTCAGTTCCAAGTGTCCTACAAAAATTGGGAAAATGTACTTCTACCTTAGAAGCCTTTGGACCCAACTGAGAGATTCTCAGCTTTTGAAGATGAAAATGACATGGCCATTATAGTAGATCAATCATCTCAGACTTCACTGCCAGTTCAACCCTTAGTTCCTGACAAGAATCTGGTGATCCTGCGCCGAATCAAGAAATTGGAGAAGGAGGTACAAAATGTCATGAATGCGATTAATAATATCTTTGATTTCATCGATAATCTAGACTGGAGGATGAAGGAACATTTTGATCACTCTGGACATTTAGAAGATAGCTTGATATGGCTGATGAGGAGCATAAAATTAATAGAAGAGGATTCTAGNACCCAACTGAGAGATTCTCAGCTTTTGAAGATGAAAATGACATGGCCATTATAGTAGATCAATCATCTCAGACTTCACTGCCAGTTCAACCCTTAGTTCCTGACAAGAATCTGGTGATCCTGCGCCGAATCAAGAAATTGGAGAAGGAGGTACAAAATGTCATGAATGCGATTAATAATATCTTTGATTTCATCGATAATCTAGACTGGAGGATGAAGGAACATTTTGATCACTCTGGACATTTAGAAGATAGCTTGATATGGCTGATGAGGAGCATAAAATTAATAGAAGAGGATTCTAGTGAAGAATTTTCATTCCGACCCTTCTACAACCTCTTTGTTCATGTGCAATCAATGGGTGATCTCAAAGGAGAATCTAGTACTGAATCTGAAGAATAGTAGATTTATATTACTACCTGTCTGTCTATCCATGTATTTTGATATGAGCCATGTAATTTGAACTTTGCTTTAGAGTTATGCTTTTAGATTTCTATATAGTTGAGACTAAGCATAAAATGTTTTGTTTTTAGAATTATGCTTATAGATCTCTGTATAGTTGAGACTAAGCATAGGATGTTATGTTTTCAGCTTTAGAATTATGTTTATAGATCTCTGTATAGTTGAGACTAAGCATAGAATGTTTTGTTTTCAGCAATTTGAGTGTTGTGGCTTGGATTGCGATGCTGAATTAATGTGTTGAGGTTGAGAAAATACCAAAATTAGGTGTGTTATGGAACATATATTGTACCCCTTGGAATTTATATATAAATGTGATGTTTTGTGTTGTGAAAGTTTATTTGTGCTAAGTACATCGTTTAGTCACATAAAATTATGTCTATAATGATTGAAAAGATGTCGTTAAGGCTTGAAATTGATCAAAATTACAAGAATTTGGGATTTGAACCAAAATCAGTAGAGCCCGCTGACGGCGTCCTCGACGCCATCGACGGCAGATTTTTCCCGAGACTCAGGTTCAAAATTTTAATAGAGCGCACCGCCAACGGTGAAAGCACAAAAAATACCTTTAACCACGATTTTGACCAGTCAACCACCACTATTCATCATCCCCTTCCTCCTAAAAACGCCATTTTCGACCTAGGCCTTGAAAGATCTTGGATTGGGAGGCGATTTCAAGGCTTTTTGACACCGGATTTGATCATCTCTAGGTAAGATTNTGTGTGTGTGTGTGTGTGTGTGTGTGTGTGTGTGTGTGTGTGTGTGTGTGTGTGATGTTTTGTGTTGTGAAAATCTATATGTAGTAAGTACATCATTTAGTCACTTAAAATTATATCTATATTGACTAAAAACATGTCGTTAAGGCTTGAAATTGATCAAAATCTTGAAAATCTGGAATTTGAACAAAATCAATAGAGCCCGCCGACAGTGCCCTCGACTCCGCCGACGACAGATTTTTCCCGAGACTTAGGATTTAACTCCAATAGAGCGTGCCGACAGCGCCATCGACCTCACCGATGGCGAGCTCACAAAAAAATACCTTTAACCGTGATTTTGATCAGTCAACCGCCACTATTCATCGTCCCCTTCCTCCTAAAAACGCCATTTTCGAACTAGGGCTTAAAAGATCTTGTATTGGGAGGCGATTTCAAGGCTTTTTGACACCGAATTTGATCATCTCTAGGTAAGAGCTTCACTCCAAACTAAAAATATTTGATTTTCACCATGGATTTCTTCCANGAGATCTGAAAAATTTGAGAATGTGAAGAAAATTTGGGAAGAAATTCATGGATCTGAGTGTTGAACTCTTAGAATTACTATTGGAAGCCATGATTTGCATATTTGAAGTAATTGTTGGAATTTTTCTGTAATTTGATTATATTGAAATGGCTCCACATCAAAAGAGAAAAGTTAAGTTCGACNTTTGGGAAGAAATTCATGGATCTTAATGTTGAACTCTTAGAATTACTATTGGAAGCCATGATTAGTATATTTAAAGTAATTTTTGGAATTTTTTTAAAATTTGATTAGATTGAAATAGCTCCACGTCAAAAGAGAAGAGTTGAGTTTGACAAGTCTCGCTTGGTTNTTGGAAGCCATGATTTGCATATTTGAAGTAATTTTTGGAATTTTTTTATAAATTGATTAGATTGAAATGGCTTCATGATAAAAGAGACGGGTTGAGTTCGATGAGTCTCGCTTCGCCAATGTGATGGCTCAAATAAGATTTACNAATGTGAAGAAAATTTGGGAAGAAATTCATGGATCTTATTGTTGAACTCTTAGAATTACTATTGAATGCCATGATTCACATATTTGAAGTAATTTTTGGAATTTTTTTATAATTTAAATAGATTAAAATGGCTCCATGACAAAAGATAAGAGTTGAGTTCGATGAGTCTCGCTTCTTCAATGCGATGGCTCAAAAAAAATTTACTTCCATGTTTAAAGGAAAGAAGTGCATACAAGATCGAGTTTTTGAAAGTTCGGGAGGAGAAGTCAAACGAGTTATTACCTAGCGGAGGTGGGAAAATTTTTGTTACACCACCAATAAAGTGGATGCAAATGTTGTAAAGGAGTTCTATGCCAATGTGATTTATTCTGATGATGGAATCGCTCAAGTGCGTGGATTCCCTGTTGAGTTTACTGCCGCCCGCATCAACACTTTTTATGAAGTCCCAGACTCTTACAGCTGCCAATATGAATCCTTTAGTACAATGGAAGGCCCCCTCAATGATGTGATCAACTTTCTCATTAATGGGAAAGTAACATGGAAGATAAAGCAGCGAGAACGGGTAAATTTTTTTGCTTCCATGCTGAATACCACCTCTAAGGCGTGGCACTATTTCATTTCTTCTACTTGTTACCAACCTATCACCATAGTGAGGTAACTGGAGATAGGGTAGAACTATAAATGTGGGGAGAATAATTCTTAAGAATATATTGACTACGGCAAGGAGTGAGACAAGTGGAGGTCTAAGACATCCTGGACTTATTTATGCAATTTGCAAACTTTCTGGAGTGGAAAGTGGAGATGAAGAACGGGTTTATCCTATGAAACCCATTAGTAAAGCTAATTTTAAGACTTATGAATCTCATGAGAAATGGAGAACTGGGAGTAGAAGTCAAGAACCTTCTACTAGTAGCGATGTCCCCTCTNTATTTAAAGGAAAGAAGTGCATACAAGATCGAGTTTTTGAAAGTCCGGGAGGAGAAATCGAACGATTTATTGTCGAGCGGAGGTGGGAAAACGTTTGTTACACTACTAATAAAGCTGATGCAAATGTTGTGAAGGAGTTCTACGCCAATGTAATCTATTCTGATGACGGAATCATTCAAGTGTGTGGATATCCTATTGAGTTTACTGCCGCCCGCATCAACACTTTTTATGAAGTCCTAGACTCTTATAGCTGCCACTATGAATCCTTTGGTTNGGTGAGAAAACTTTTGTTACACCACCAATAAAGCTGATGCAAATGTTGTGAAGGAGTTCTACGCCAATGTTACGATGATGGAATCGTTCAAGTGCGTGGATTTCTTGTTGAGTTTACTCCCGCCCGCATCAACACTTTTTTTGAAGTCCCAGACTCCTATAGCTGCCAAGAAGGCCCCCTTAATGATGTGATCAACTTTCTCACTGATGGGAAAGGAACATGGAAGATAAAACAGCGAGAACAGGCCCCCTCAATAATGTGATCAACTTTCTCACTGATGGGAAAGGAACATGGAAGATAAAGCAAGCCCCCTAAATGATGTGATCAACTTTCTCACTGATGGGAAAGGAACATGGAAGATAAAGCAGTGAGAAAGGGTAAATTTTTCTGCTTCCATGCAGAATGCCACCTCTAAGGAGTGGCATTTTCATTTCCTCTACTCTGTTACCAACCTATCACCATAGTGAGGTAACTAGAGATAGAGTTATTCTATGGAAGATAAAGCAGCGAGAACGAGTAAATTTTGTTGCTTCCATGTTGAATGCCACCTCTAAGGCGTGACACTATTTCATTTTCCGGGTAAATTTTTCTGCTTCCATGCTGAATGCCACCTCTAAGGCGTGTCACTATTTCATTTCTTCTGCTATGTTACCGACCTATCACCATAGCGAGGTAACTAGAGATAGAGCTATTCTGAATTTTTGTATTCAGAATAATAAAACTATAAATGTGGGGAGAATTATTTTTGCTATTCTGAATTTCTGTATTCAAAATAATAGAACTATAAATGTGGGGAGAATTATTCTTAAAAATTTATTGACTACGGTGAGGAGTGAGACTAGTGGTGGTCTAGGACATCCTAGACTTATTTATACAATTTTCAAACTTTCTGGAGTGGAAATTGGAAATGAAGAATGGGTTTAACCTATGAAACCCATTAGTAAGGCTAATTTGAAAACTAATGAATCCCATGAGAAATGGAGAACTGGGAGTAGAAGTCAATAACCTTCTACAAGTAGAGATATCCCCTCTACTAGTTATGACCTTCCACCTTCTAGTTCCCCTACCCTGACTGACTAAAACTTATGAATCCCATGAGAAATGGAGAACTGGAAGTAGGAGTCAAGAACCTTCTACTAGAAGATGTCCCCTCTACAAGTTATGACATTCCACCTTCTAGTTCCCCTACCCTCTCTGATTTGACGAATGAGTTGACTTTGCAGTGGAAGAGCATAGAATTGATAAATGAAAGGATTGGAGGTTTATAACGTTCACGATTATGATAGTGAGTACCTTCAGAGGCATTCAAATTTTGAGGTAGCTTATTACGAAGCTCAGACCCGACACTACAGAGGTGAGCATGATGTTACTTTTCCCGAGTGCCTCAGATATACTCAGTATCATCTCGATCCACCTGCTGATGAAGGCGATGAAGATATAGCTTGGGATTTTGATATTGAATGAAATTGATGTACTTATACTTGTACTTTTATTTTTGTAATTTTTTTGTAATAGAAATGAATGTTTATGTACTTGGACCTTCATTTTTATTATTATGTTGTACTTGGATGATTTTTAATTTTTGTAATAAAGTTAGTGTTATAGTTAAATTTGCATGCGTAGTTTAATAGATATTGAGTAGTATTTTGGATTGTAATGTAATGTGATTTTTATTTTCGCATTTTAATTTTAATTGTATTTGTTTAGTATTTATAGATGTTGAGTAGTATTTTGGAATGTAATGTGATTTTTATTTTGCATTTTAATTGTAATTGTTTTATTTAGTATTGTATGTGTTAGGAAATGTTGTGCTTGTTTAATGTTTTAGTTTTATACTTATTTCAAAATTTCATTGCCCAAAAATTCCTCTAATAATTTATATGTGTAGAAAGCTCCTAATATTACAGACCAGGTGAAGTAAAAAATTTGAGAAGGCCTGTAAAAATTTTAGAATGATGAAAATGCCTACAATACTGAGGTATGAATTATATTTATAGTTTTTATTTCCACCTGTATTATTTCATATTTAAAAATTTAAGTTTGGGGGAGGGAAGAAAAAGATTAACTATTAGATGTCCTCTATTTCAATATTTTCAAAAATTATTTATATGATTTCATGTAATGAATTTAATTCAGGTAACTATTATTTTTGTAACTATTTAAATATTATGGTAGATTTAAAGAAATATTTTTGTAATGAAAATTAATTTTGTAACTTAAGATATTTAGTATAAGAGAATAAGATTATAGTTAACTATTTAAAGTAAAGAAAACTATATCTTGAAGTATTAAAAATCTGCAAATTCATTTGAGAAGAAAAGATTGGGGCTGAATGATGTAAAAACTATGAAATATTTATGAGGTAAAGGAATTCTTTGAGTTTCAAATTTAGGGAAAGAAAAGTGAAGTTCAAAATCATTAAAGGATATCGAGATATAGTAATCCTCACTTGAAAAAGAAAAAAGAAAGGATTGAAAAAAATCCCTGAAAAGAGAAGAAAAATATATAGGATTGAAAGCAATCCAAATGAAAAAGAGAAAAGAAAGAAAAAATTATGGAAGTGATGAGAAGCTTGAGGATATGCCTAATCAAAAATTGGCTTCACTGGACCTATCTAAAGGGAAAACTTAAATACATTCCTGAACTTGTATTTATGGAATAAGTCTTTTACTGGTAGAGATCTCATGAAGTTCCTATCTTTTGGATATTCTAAGTGACTTAATATTACAACATATAGTAATTCTTGAAATGAATAGAAAACTAGAACTCTTAAACTTTATGACTAGATAATCTTATGGCTACAGAGTTAATTCAATTACTTGAATTTTTTTTGAAAATTTCACTATGATATTTATTTAAATCAAACTTATAGTATTTTTGAATTAAAACTTTACTATAGTAGATCATAACTTTTATATAATACCAAAATTACTTGAGGACAAGTAATAGTTAAGTTTGGGGGATTTTGACCAGAGGAAAATATGTTGAGATTTTCATACCTATTTTATACTATTTTTAATGATATTGCACTTTAAAGAAAGGTATTTTTGATGTTTTGTTGCAAGAATGATGAATTAGGGTCATTGGAGCAAAAAGATGCAAAAAGAAGCGACATTGGAGCGAAAAGGACCAAAATGTGGAGATTTGAACTAGGCCGCCAACGGCGCCCTTGACGCCGCCGACGACGAGTTTTTCCAGAGGCTACAGGAAAAAATTCTCCATAAGTCCGCCGACGACGCCCTCGAGTCCGCCGACGGCAAGCTCGACGGCTATGCCTACTCAAGCTTTGGATAAGGCCAAATTTTGAAGGGAAGCTTAAGAAACTCTTGGGAAAGCTCATCCACAACTTTAAAAGAAGATTTTAGCTGAAAATATAGAGAGTCTAGAGAGTCTAGGAGGGGCTAGAGGTCTTGGACGTTAGAAAGGTTCCAATAGTGTGTAACAATTGTGAGGAATTCTTCGAGAGCTTATAAGAGTGGAGGGAAAGTGAGATCAATTTTTCAGAGTTTCCTTAAGAAAATTTTAACTCTCTTTTTCTTAGCTATGGGATTAAGGTTTAAATAAAATAGCTTGGAGTGGTTGGCATGGTCTCCATTTTGGGTGCAATGTGAAGCTTAGGTGGAGGACTTCAAGATGTTACACTCCAATCAGAGCTAAACACATTGGATGGGTGAAATTGGGTTTGAAATTTGGCTTGGGGCTCTCAGTTTTGGCTCTCTGATGACTAGGGTGGCTGGTTATGGCAGTGGAGGTAGCTAGGAGGTCAAGTGAACCAGAGGAATTTGTCACAACAATTAATTTGGACTGGTGATGGGTTTTGGCAAATATCTCTTTGGCTTAAGCAATTTAGTAAACAAATCCCTTGATTTAGGGGACCTTTGGTCCATGGCTCATCTAGGGTGGGTTAAGTTAGTCAACTTTGGTCACTAGTAGAAGTCTTACCTTGGTAAATTTGACATGGCTAGGTCAATTTTGGTGCATAGGTTCAATGTGGGTCTAAATGGACAAAAGTTGGGTTTGGGTTAGGCTAGCCATAACTTTGAGCCAAATTGGATGATCAAAATTGTGTAGATGATTGTAATGAAGATTTTGGTGAAGGACTGATATGATTTTGAGTCCAATTGGAGGTTCAATTTGAAGGATTTTGGAATTTTGGTCAATTTGGGCATGTTGGCCTAACTTGGGTCTAGATTGGGCTAAAGTTGGGATAAGTCCAAATTGATTATTTAGAATGTTCTATACAAACATTATGAAGAGTTTGCAACATAAATTGGGTGTCAATTTTAAGATTAGGGCAATCAATTTGGTGGAATTTGGATGTATGGCCAATTTGGGGCAAATTTGTGAATTTTTAGACTTGGGTTAAAATTGAATGCAATTGAGGCTTCATCAAGGCCAATTGAAGGTCAAGTTTGGTGTGTAGGATTGTTATAAAGAGTTTAGGATTCAAATTGGGGGGAAATTTGGGCCAAATTGATGGACATTTAAGGTGAATTTGGGGAAATTAGGCCTTTAAAGGCAATTTCGAGGTTTTGGTCAAAATGGTCAAATTGGGTTCAATTGAAGGGTCCAATTTAGTTTTGGAGACATTTGGAGTGATTTTGAAGGTTTGAGAAAATGTTGGGGTGCTAAGGGTATTTTTGTAATTTTGGCCATTTTGGGGGGGTATTTTGGTAAATTTGGAATTTTTGGGTAGTTTTGGGTAACTTGGGTATTTTGAAAAGGTTTAAAATGATTATTGAACAAATTTGGGTGTATTTGGAAATTTTGGCCAAATTTAGGGCTCCAAGGGTATCTAGGTAATTTGCGGGATTTTGGGGCAAAAGACCAAATTGGATATTTTTGGTAGAATTGGGGTGCCAAACACCCTATATGAGCCATGGACCAATAGAATCTCCATTTGAGTCCTCTATGTACTGGTCTTAGCCAAACTCAAGCCTGGCCTAGTGGATTTAGGGGACCATCTACATGAGTCTCCCAAAAGATCAAGGGATCAAAGTCAACAAATACTGGGTTTAGGGTTGTGAGTGATTGTGAGTGAGAGTGGGTTTAGTGAGGGAAAGTGAGTTCCTTAGCCCCAAGCTAGCACCTAGGGTTAACCCTAAGGTCAAATAGTCTTATAGGAACTCTCCTTGAGCTCCTGCATAATGACCCCACCTACTAAGTGCTAGAGGTTAAGACCAATATGTAGAGCTTTAAGTTGAGTAAAGAAAAGGGTAGAATTTCTAATGGTGAGAGTTCCTTTTCTAGTTTTCCAAGAATAGTCAACACGAAAGTTTTATGGTTATACCTTAGGCTACTAAAGAGGAAAAACTAAACCTCAACCAAAAGTTAGGTCAACAACCGTAACTCCCCCTTTTTTAATAACACAGTGAATAGGCCTAACTTAGGCACTATATCATATATGATAGATAATACCTGCATCAAACCACTTCAATATTTCCTTTTTTACTGCTTCTTTCATAATTGAATTTAGTTGTTTGAGGATCTGCTCTGGGTTTATGGTTATCTTCCATTATAATCCTATACATACATATAGAAGAACTAATCTATTTTATATCTACTAAGCTCCATCCGAAAATTTTCTTATAATTTCTCTAAATATCCATTAATTTATTTTCTTGTGATTGAGTCAAATCTGAGGATATGATAACTGGTAATGTAGATGGCTTCCCTAAATAAATATACTTTAAGTGTGTGAGATGCTCCTTCATATCAAGTTTAGTGGCTTCCTCAACAGAAGGAATAATAGGTTTATAACTTTTGTTGTATCTAAATTCTCAAAACTCTCCTGAACAAATTTCTTTTATAAAATTTCAATAAAGCTAATTAATCATGAAAGTCTAGAATTGTTTCATCATCTCAATCATGCTCTTCCTATTTATCTTCATAACTATCTCAAAAACGGATACTACTCAAATAATCAATTAAATCCATCTGAAAACATGTATCTTCATTTCCTTTAGAAGGATACTTCATAAATTTAAAAAAAAAAGAAAGTTATTTCCCGAACATTTACCCTCAGAGTTAATACACTTTTTTGCACATCTATCATAACTCATTCAATAGCTAGGAAATGTCTGCCTAAAATGAGGAGAATTTCTTTATTTTACTTCATATCTAAGATAATAAAATCCATAAGAAATAAAAATTTATCCACTTTAACTAAGACAACATCTATAAATTGTTTTATATAAGTGATTGATCGATCAGCTCACTGAAGAGCTATAGTAGTAGAAGACACTACTAAAAATCCTAACTATTTGAAGATAGACAATTGCATAAGGTTTATACATGCTCCAAGTTAACACAAAGCTTTTCCATAAAATCTTTCTCCAATTGCACAAATAATAGTAAAGCTCTGAGGATCCTTAAGTTTTTTAGGATGCTTTTTCTGAATGATAGCATTGCACTCATCTCTGAGTGCAACTATCTCATGTTTTCCAATCTTCCTCTTCTTTTTAAGAATGTCTTACATGAACTTTATATAAATGGGCATTTGTTCTAGTGCCTCAATAAAAGGAATATTAATAGTTAGCTTTTTAAATACTTCCAAAAACATTAAAAATTGTTGATCCAATTTTTGTTTTTGAAATCTTTAATGAAATGGATGTGGTGTTTTTTTTTAAGTTAATCTTGGTTGGAGAGAGAGGTTTTTTCTAAGTATTTGGAAATATTTTTCCGCAGTTTTTTGGGTTTTACAGTCTCCTTTTCAACTTTAACATCTTTTTGAACTACATCCTCCAATTATTTTCCACTCCTTAATTGGATAGATTTCACATGCTCAATATTCTTCTCCTTAGGATTAATCTTAGTGTTGCTAGTGAGAGTTTCTTGGGTAAGTGAGTTAGCAATCCATCTAAATTGATTCTCTATGTTCCTAATTGTTGCCTCTTGACATTGTAGTTGATTCCCCATCTACAATATAATTTCCTCCCAAGACAACTTTTTTCCTTAAATTATGGGTTAGTGTTAAATCTGGAAGCATAAAAAGGTTTATAGTTGGTGTTGTTGACCTCGGTTTGGATGAGGTCAAATTCTTCTTTTTAGGAACCCATGATCAAGCTTTAGGAATTTCTTATGGACTATCTTAGAGGACTAGTGAAATAATCCAAACCTCACATAGAAATTAAATATAAGTCTTGACTCCTTCTGTGAAGTCTCACCTGAGTGGTCAAAAGCAACCAAATGTCATTTGGGATGGCTAAAACCAACATGTGAAGACTCAAGAGTGAGTTCCTATAAGTTAAATCAGGCCTTAAGACAACCTTTAGTGGCTTAGGTTTGTTTTCACACACACTTACACACACTCAAACCCATTAAATCTCCCACATACCCCAAAACACTAAAATCACATACATTGGACCTACTTCCTTAACAATTTGGAGAGCTCATATGGGCTGTCCCAAGCCCTTAGTTTTTGGTTAAGATGGCTAAGACCGACTTGTGGAGACTCAAGAATGAGTCCTCATTTGGTGTATTATGATCCCAAGATGGCTAATCATGACATGCATGATCAACTTGCCAAATTTCCCTAAATTTTCTAAATGTCCCCGAAATTCTCCAAAATACCCAAGTTTTCAAACCCTCCAAATTCCAATACCAAATTCAAATTCAATTTCACCAAAAACCAAATTAAAACCTAAATTTTAATTCCAAACCCCAAACCCCCAATTTTGAGCCAAATGTTCAAATCCATACCAAAATTCCACCAAGTTCAAAAGTTCATCAAATTTGGCATGCACACCATTTCAAATATACCAAACCCAAAATCATTTTTCATGACAACTTCAAAGCCCTTCAAGCCCATTGTCCAAGCCCAAAATCAATTTTCCTTAACCATCCTAAAAGCCAAAAAAATTAATCCCTTCATAAGAAAATTAAAAGCCCATAAATTGAGCCCAAATTTCAATTTCCGTTAAAGCCCACATGTCAAATTCTTTTTCATCATTCATTTAATCAAAATCATGCACCATGATACCCCACATCATGCATACATTTATAAACCCATCCATTTTTTTGCGCATGGATTTCTCTCACCAAATTTTCAAAATCACCAAATACCTTCTCCATGAAAGTTACACATGGCCTCGTGCATTTCATGAATCCACTCTTGGGGGCCATCCAAAAGCATCACATGGCTCATTTACCCCAAAGTGGCAAAAGGAAGTCCTTCTTTTACCTCCCACTAAAGTGGCCTAACCAAAACCCTAATCCAACCAAATGAATGTTTCCCATGCCAAATCAATCACCCAAGCCCCTAGAAGTTGACCCAACAATTCCAACCACCTTGGACATGACCCCAAGCCATTTCCTTGGGGTTCAACACATGGTTAACCAAACCTAACACAAACCCATTGCCCACTTTGGAATTGCGTAGACCAAATTGACTTCACATCTCCCTAATTATGACCTCCCACAGTGTGGAGGTGACTTTTGCTAGCTGGTTGGCCGCCCCTAGCTGCCGGAAAACAATAAGCCCGTGAAGGCCCCCATGACCAAAACTCAAAATTTGAACTCTCTGAGGTGGCTCACTCCCATTAGATATCGGAGCCTCTCTTCCCTTCACATAAGCACCATTTTGGTCATTATGGCCAGCCCAATTGGCCACCCTTTCCTTGCCTATAAAAACACCACCACTTTACACGGCCAAATAGGGAGAGTGCATAAGACCTTAGCAAAGCCCTGCCAAATTGTTCCCAGATCTCCTCAAAACCTCACAAAAATCATACCCATCATTTTCAAACCCTCAAACCGACCACAAAACCTCAATTTCAAAGCTTAATTTTAAGGCATTTATCGGCCTTGGAATCAAACTTCACCAAACTCAAAATTAACCATCCCAAAAGCTTCACAACACTCCAAAACAACTTCCCCAATCAAAGCCCCATCATCTTGAGCCCTCTAATCTAGACCTAGACCATGCCCGAGCCACCAAGTGTCCCAAAGCATGCATAGACCAAAATAAAAATCAAATTAAAGCTTGGATGACATTCATGGACTCAAGGAAAAGGTCAAGAACAAACCCAATTGAGGCCTCACCTCTTGGGCAAAGGTATAACCTGAAACTTCTCATTTTTGGCTCAGTTTGGACCTTTATGAAGAATATTTACATTTTATGTGTACAAACCACACTTAATTTGGTTGAGTATCGAGCAGGGTTTGAACACGAATGATTCTCAAGTTAAGGCGATCAGGGATGACAAACGGATGTCGTCCGTTTCTGCGTGTATTGAAAGAGAAATCAGGATCGAGCTAGACGAGCGAACAGAATGTGAACTGCGAGCAAGCACAGTAGGTGATGTGGAAAGTGCAACCAATTGGGGTGCGTCGCGTGGGAGTTCGGAGCTGCTGAGGATGACGGGGCACTGCATCAGATAACTAGAAATTAGTGTATTTTGGAAGTATTTCATTATAGAAACTTTAAAAATTGATATCTTAGTGTAGAAAAATAAAAAAAAATAAAGTCAAAATACCTATGTGTTCAGTGAACAAAGGAGAATTTATTGAACCAAAATAAAAAATATTTATCAAATATTTTATTTTTAATTAATTAAAAACTCCAAAAGAAAAATTAATTCTAATTATTTAAACAATTGAATTTATATGCTAAAATATTTTTTATTAATTAGGTGAGGAAATGTATAATGTAATTCAAAGGACAAATCATATAAATTTTAATTTAAACTTTATCGTCAATAAAAATTCTCATGACATCAATTAGAAGCAAATTATTAATTAAAATAAAGTCATATGGTGAATAATATGATGAATTTATTCCTAGGATAATTTAGGAGAGAGAATATAAATAATAAAAATAATCAAAAAATAATAATTTACATATTTTGTTAATTTTATGCTTAAATAATGGGCTAATTTGTATGCCATGGATAATGTGACATTAACTCAACTAAATAAAGTCAACTTTAAGTCTTGTTGGTTAATTGGTAGGTTAATGTAAGTGATAAACTTAATTATCCAAAATAAATGTCATTGAATTTTAATTGACTAGAGATGAGTTTTGATTTTCAAATAAATGAGGTAAAATATGCAAAATTATAATCAATTGATTTTAAAGTTATTTTATAATTGTGAGAAAATATTTATTTAACATTTTAATAAGATTAATACACTAGTCTCTCCCCTCAATTATTCTTCTATTCCTTTAAGCTGAGTTTAATTTTAATCTTGAAATATATGTAATGAACTTATTAGCATCATCTATACTACTATACATAGGTTAGTTATCATCGAAGCACATAATGTTATAACTCTTTGGGGTTAACATTTGGATGATTACATGATTTGCAAACCTCAAAGGATGTTCATAACATAAGGCATTATCACTTAATTTCCATTAAAAAAAAGCATACATGCATTGCTAAGAGTACTTGTAGAATATGGCAAGTGCTTACAAAAATTTTTAATCAAAATTTGGATGTAGATATTAGGGTTTAAGGAGTTGAAGCTAGTTGCGATGCTAGCCAAATTGACCGATAGTCCATAGTACAACTATTATAGTATGGCCTCAAAATTCAAAGGCAGAGCATCCAAGCATAAGTTCATGGAACATGCCAACGTGCATTCAAATGCATAGGAATATAATAAGGAAGATCAAGTGAAAAGGTGGATATCATTGCTCAGAAAGAATGTTCTCGACAAACATCAGATGTTGGAAAAACCCTAACATCATATTGACTAATAGCCATATTGACTTTCATGAGTTCGCCATCTATTTAAACATAAAATTTAGAAAAGGGAAAAAAAGGCAAACTCATAGAAGGGTGCCTCCATCACTAATGCTTGCCCATCATTTCTAGTAGTCATCTCATTATGCATGTTAATGGATATCGTATTTGAGGTAATAAAAATCATATATATTTTTTGTGATAAAAGCCTAAGAAAATCAGACCTCACATGGGTGACCATAGTCTTAACACTAAGGATTGCAAGAAACTCAAAAAAACTATACAAGAATACATACAAGCCATAAAGTTGATTTTTTTATTTTGATTGATCTAGGTATATGATCCAAAAAAGAGCCAATCACTAAAGGAAGAAACGAGCTGATCTCTATTTTCATAACTCACGATGTTAGATTCTTACTTACAATCATAGCATGAAAGGAAGAAGCTACAAATCAAGCTAGCCTCCTCATACAATCAAGATCAGGGGAAGTGAATTTCAACAACACCAGTGCAAGCCTAGTAATTGATGTAGACCCAATCATATTCGCTAAAGTCGATAAGTCGTTAGCCTATAAGTCATTCCATTTTGCAATTGTAGTGATGACCTTAATCATCAACCACAAATTAAAAGGATATCGATCAACATAAGAAGTTTGGTCAACAAAAATCCTTAAGAGCGTATTTAAGAAAATGAAGATTGAGAGAATTTATCTATCCTAAAATATAGGCACCATATTTGAATTCTATATGGAAAGGAAATAAACAAAAATAATCAACACTCTACCAATTTCTTGGGGTAAGAAAAGTCCCATCTTTCTTTTGTTTTTGTATGCTCATTTTATCATAAAAGCTTTATTGCAATCTCTCCCGGCTTTCCACCACCATGTGAAACAATAACAAGAGATAAATAGCTTAAAACAGAAATTTAAGATAATGTACCACTTCATTTCTCTAACAAAAAAAATTGCCATATAACTGCAAGTAAAAAGGCGCCATTGTTTGCAGGCTTTCACACTCCACCCTAACGGTCTGATCTCAAAAGTTGCTGGTCAAAAAAGTAAAGCATTTGTGAAAAAAGAAGAGAATTTGCTTCGAAAGAAGGTGAGATTGAAAAAGGAAATTTTTTGCATATATTTAAGCCAAAGAATCTATTGTTATAAAAAGGTGGAAAATCTCTACTAATGGCACTATGATCTCCTTTTATCTTGTTACTTTAGATGTGCATTATAAACTTAGATACCAGCTGCTCATTTTTTCTTCCCAACACCACCCTTATANGAATCTATTGTTATAAAAAGGTGGAAAATCTCTACTAATGGCACTATGATCTCCTTTTATCTTGTTACTTTATATGTGCATTATAAAATTAAATACCTGCTGTTCATTTTTTCTTCCCAACACCACCCTTATGTTCAAGTTATATCTCCACATAACAGTTTAACTTTGTAATGAATCATTGCACCAAAATTTTGATTGTGCAAATATGGAAAGAAAACACTACTCGAAAGCAATGAAAGTAGAAAAGCTCCGTTTAAACCGTTCAGGCAAGGTATAACTATGATGGCATTCATAGGGATCATTTTTTGCAAATCTGAATTATAGCCATTTTTTAAAAGCATTTGACTGAATGTAAATTCAGTCATTTATTTTATTTTCTAACCCTCTGCATTAACTACACTTTTGAAATTTGAGTTATACTTTAAAAATTGGCATCATTTGCCCTAAAACTTTTGCTAATCAAAGTGTTCAATAAATATTCAATTGAAAAGCATGATAGACTTTTGTACATTTCAATGTTTTCTAACTTTTTCTATTCTCTTTTCTTAGAAAGATATTGTTTTTTAAGACATTTTGTGCCGAAAGATTTACAATGGAAAAATAGTGTCTTAATTTTTGAGCGTTGGATGAAGTTCAAGCACACACATAAAAAAGAAAAGCAACACAAGACACCATAATATTTACTTTGAAAAAGCTTAGAAGAGAAGAAAATAATGATACCTAGTTTAGTCGAAGTGATCCACTATATAGTTATAAATACACAAGTCCACTCTTCTCCTAAATTAGAGCAAATTGAACTACACATCTGATAATCATAGAAGCACACTATTATTTTAGCTATAATAGCTAGAATCAGGCTATGATAGATGTGTTTGTTGGCTATAATAGCAATAATTGGCCACGAAGGCCGTAGTTGTCATGAAGGTAGTAGTTGATCAATAAGGTTATATTTGGTAGTTACAATAGAGGAAGTTAGCCACAGAGGCCGTAGTTGGAAGCTGTAGCAGGAGTAGTTGTCCACAAAGGTTGTAGTTGGTTGCTACAAGACAATACTTGGTCATAAATGTTGTAGTTGGCAACTGCAGCACCAACAGTTGATCACAGAGACCATAGTTTGAAGTTGTAACAGCAGTAGTTGGCTGCAAAGGCCATATTTTGTTTGTTACAATAACAATAGTAGTTGGACATAAAGAGTGCAGTTGATGGCTGCAGTAGTAGTTATTAATCAAGGAGCACTTAACTTGGCTATAATGGTTGCAAGATGAGGTCTCCTGAGGCTAACGATCAGTGGGACCAGGAAGTGGCAGTCGACAGTGGTTGATGGTGGCTGAAAAGCAATGGTCAATGGTGGTCAACAACTATAAAGGTTGGTGATTCACTGGGTCTTCAATATAGGTGTTTGACAAAGCAGACGTATTTGAAATAAAATAGTTGCAAATAACGGTCAACGACAGTTAGTGGTTGGTGGCGACAGATGTGCCATAAATATTTTTTTATCAAGCGAAAACCTTGTTGCAATATTAAGAAGTAATCTTCCAAATTCAAATTCAAGTTCATTTAAGCCTTAATTTTAGCAAGTTTAAACGAACCATCTCAACAAGAGGAATCCAAATGATACAAAAAATTGTTTAACCCAGGTCCAATAAAGCCCAGATCAAGCCATCATGGCATAATTTGAGGCTTTGAAATCAATAATTAAATGGTCAAGTGAACTTAAAATTTAACATATTTTTTATCGAAATTGAGCATCTCGATGAGATGAATCCAATGATCCCATGATTGTTAATTTTTTTTATCATTAAGTCACCAAATCATTAAAGGATCATCTATGATCAACAGGGGGTTAACATGGATTATCTGATCGGGTTGTTGTGGAAGTTATGCACCAAAAGGCNTAACAGTTTAACTTTGTAATGAATCATTGCACCAAAATTTTGATTGTGCAAATATGGAAAGAAAACACTACTTGAAAGCAGTGAAAGTAGAAAAGCTCCGTTTAAACCGTTTAGGCAAGGTATAACTATGATGGCATTCATAGGGATCATTTTTTGCAAATCTGAATTATAGCCATTTTTTAAAAGCATTTGACTGAATGTAAATTCAGTCATTTATTTTGTTTTCTCAGAAGTATATGACAATAAGTAACCCTCTGCATTAACTACACTTTTGAAATTTGAGTTATACTTTAAAAATTGGCATCATTTGCCCTAAAACTTTTGCTAGTCAAAGTGTTCAATAAATATTCAATTGAAAAGCATGATAGACTTTTGTAAATTTCAATGTTTTCCAACTTTTTTCTATTCTCTTTTCTTAGAAAGATATTGTTATTTAAGACATTCTGTGCCGCAAGATTTACGATGGAAAAAAAGTGTTTTAATTTCTTAGCATTGGACGGAGTTCAAGCACACACATAAAAAAGAAAAGCAACACAAAACACCATAATATTTACTTCGAAAAATTTTAGAAGAGAAGAAAACAATGATACCTAGTTTAGTTGAAGTGATCTACTATATAATTATAAATACACAAGTCCACTCTTCTCCTAAATTAGAACAAATTGAACTACACATCTGATAATAACAGCCGCACACTATTATTTTAGCTATAATAGCTAGAATCGGGCTATGATAAATGTGTTTGTTGTCTATAATAGCAATAATTGGTCACGAAGGTCGTAATTGTCATGAAGGTAGTATTTGATCATTAAGGTTATATTTGGTAGTTACAATAGAGGAAGTTAGCCATAGAGGTCGTAGCTGGAAGCTGTAGCAGGAGTAGTTGTCCACAAACGTTGTAGTTGGTTGCTACAAGGCAATACTTGATCATAAATGTTGTAGTTGGCAATTGCAGCACCAACAGTTGATCATAGAGACTATAGTTTGAAGTTGTAACAGCAGTAGTTGGCCGCAAAGGCCATATTTTGTTTGTTGCAATAACAATAGTAGTTGGCCATAAAAAGTGCAGTTGATGGCTGCAAAAGCAGTCATTAATCAGGGAGCACTAAACTTGGCTACAATGGTTGCAAGATGAGGTCTCCTGAGGCTAACGATCAGTGAGACCAGGAAGTGACGGTCAACAGTGGTTGTTGGTGGTTGAAAAGCAATGGTCGATGGTGGTCGACATCTATAAAGGTTGGTGATTCACCAGGTCTTCAATATAGGTGTTAGGCAGAGCAGACGTATTTGAAATAAAATAGTTACAAATAATGGTCAACAACAGTTAGTGGTTGGTGGCGACAGATGTGTCATCAATAATTTTTTATCAAGCGAAAACCTTGATGCAATATTAAGAAGTAATCTTCCAAATTCAAATTCAAGTTCATTTAGGCCTTAATTTTACCAAGTTTAAACAAACCATCTCAACAAGAGGAATCCAAATGGTACAAAAATTTGTTTAACCCGGGTCCAATAAAGCCCAGATCAAGCCATCATAGCATAATTTGAGGCTTTGAAATCAATAATTAAATGGTCAAATGAACTTAAAATTTAACATATTTTTTATCGAATTGAGCATCTCGATGAGATGAATCCGATGATCCCATGATTGTTAATTTTTTAAGGGATCATCTATGATCAACAGGGGGTAAACATGGATTATCTGATCGGGTTGTTGTGGAAGTTATGCACCAAAAGACCAATATGCCCCTCCTTAAAACGCTATAAATAAGCCCAATGTCTTCTCATGATAGTGGGGGGTGTGTGGGGAAGGGTAAGTAGAGAAAATCCTTAGCCATACCTGATCTGAAAACCTAGTAATAACTTCTAGCCTCCAAAAATGCCAACCATCATCAATCATTACTTGTCGATCATCTTCCACCATCACCTGCTGCCATTGACATCTGGATACAAGTGACCCCTACGTGCAAACATCATATTCCAAATATATTGGTAACATATAACACTCGTATTGAGGATCTGATGATCAATATCGCTTCTGTGGCCACCATCCACCAAGCTCTGGGGCAAGTGTTTATGACCATCATAATGAAAATATGGTGTTTGTTCCTAACACATATTTTCCTTTACAATGTATACAGAAAAGTGTTGTATCAGATGTAAAATAGTAATCTCATTCTCCAATTGTGAGAAAATAATACACCATTATACTTACACATTTATAGTGGATTACTTTAACTAGGTAAAGACCCGTGATTTTTTCTCTATATGGGTTTTTCCATGTAGAAATTTTTGGTGTCTCCTCCCTGCTACTTTTCTATTATGTATGTATATGTTAGATTTTCATGCTATGCTAATATAATAGATTCTCACTTTATTGTTGTGAATTTTTTAGCACACCATTGTTTGATGCCATCTATAAGAAGCAAAGGCTCGTGAATAGAAGCCTTCACTTCTTCAATGGTTAATTAATATTATAAGCAAGCTTCTTACACTAATAGTTGTCATATTATAATACAATATTGAAGTTCAGAAATCTAAGGCTTTACCTTTTTTCCTTATGATACACATCACCTAACTGGTGAAGGAATCTCCTATGAACCTCTTGAAGGCCATGTACCAGGAATGGAGGAGTTTCAAAATGTGATCCTCCAAAATTTATTCTAGGCTTGATATCTGATGATATTACATTATAGATAGCCATGTTTACCATAAAATACACAATTTAGATGTACACATTTATCAACCCCTCCACAGACTAATGTTTTTTTTCTCTGGAAGCTGATCTCCTAAAAAACTACTAACTCTACATATCCATATAGTATAGTCAAACTTGGTGAAAATAATTCCACTATGGGTGGAGAACTTAGCTCAACCTCATGTAATCCATGACAAGTTACAATGTTTAGTGCAAGAAGAATTCCCTCAACATGGTTCTCAAGTGATTTCTCTATTAGCTAAGAGTATTCTTCAACTCCCTATTTTAAAAAAGTATAAGCATTGAAGCATTGATGCTTAAGATGAGGCAGTTGACCCTCATGAAGACATGGATCATCTTAGAACCATTGTGCACAGATAATGAGCTTATAACATGCTCTTTTGTTAAGTTTTCCCTTCCACTTTTAAAGGAAAAACAAGCATATGACTTTACCAACTCCCAAATGGGAATCATTTATATTTTAGATGAGCATGCTAAATTGTTTGTTGAGACATTCATTATAAATTAAGGGATTATCAAAGACCCTTTTCACCTTTTTAAGATTCATTAAAGTGAGATAGAGTCACTAAAGATTATTTTTGCAGCATTCTTTGATGATGGGGGAATACATCACTATAATCTGTAAAACTCATTCATGGCAACTTCTTGGGCATTATTGTAGTTATGTAGTCTTAATGTGTTCCATTTAGCAAATTCTAGTATGGGGTATCCTTTACTACAACCTCAAAAGGTCTTTCATTATAATATCCTAGGCAAGATTGTGCTATCATAGCCTTCTTACATTTTATTCAAACGTCAAGTCAATTAGAACACATTCTAAGTGAGGGGCTAACATTCGCTGCAACTTTGAGTGGAAACCTGTGTTAGTATCTTAAAAATAACCATAATAGATATTTCCTTGACATTCTAAATAATATTATAAGAAATCCTTTTTCCCTAAAGAATATTTCCAACAAACTCTATGTGTCAATGGAGCCCTTGAGAGTTATAAAGTTTAAGTTGGATTATTCCTTATTTTTCTTAAGAAAGATATTTTGGAATATGTGTTTCTCCTGAAAACTCCAATAAAAAGTAAATGACATAGATTTTGTAAGCATATCAAATGATTTATATATCTCAAAAACTCATTCCTACCTTCTTGATGGCTTCTAAGTAAAACATTTACAATAGTCACCCATTTTAACACCCACCATCCTAGTTGATGATCTCAAAACTAGAACATCAAACTTCTATTTCAATTTTCTTGGGTGGACAATACTCTACTTGTGAAGTAACATCTTTTTAGCCATCAAAGACCATATCCTTATAATAAAGGAATTTCAAAATGAGATTCTTTAGTTCTTATGGAAGGCTCAACAATTGGCGTGAATGTTAACTGGTAGAGCTTACTTACTACAAGATCAACCACTAATTTGGATAACAAGTTAGAAACAGCTCTCTCAGTGGCCCCTCCTCATCTTAAAGTTCCTTTCCAACCTTTTTATGGTGAAACCCAGGTGTGCTTTAATTGGCCAGAAGAGCCCACGCCACAGGATTCNTACCATTTGTTTAGTTGGGTTGACTTAACATTAAAACTTCTTTAAATTGAGGTATGTGCCTTTCATAATAATTTTTCAAACGATGCCCATTAACTTTAAGTATCTTTCCAGTGTTAGGATCTTTATTAACAACAGTTCCATAATGATAGACTTCAATCACTTTAAATGGTCCTAACCATCTCGATTTTAGTTCTCTTGGAAACAATCTCAAACTTCTATTATATAGTAGAACTTCTTGTCCAAGTTCAAATTTCTTCTTAACAATCTTCCGATCATGCCATATTTTCATTTTCTCTTTATAGATTTTGACATTAACATATGCTTCATTTCTAATCTCCTCAAGTTCATTGAGTTGGAAAAACCTTTTCTCATCAGCATCCTTTAAATTAAAATAAAATTCTTTAATAGTGCAAAATGCATTATGTTCTAATTTTACGGGTAAATGACATGTTTTTTCTAAAAATCAATCTATGTGAGGACATTCCTATAGGAGTTCTATAAGCAGTTCTGTATGCCCATAATGTAATATCTAGTCTAGCAGACCAATCCAATTTATAAGGATTTATAGCTTTTTCTAAATTGCGTTTATTTTCACGATTCAATATTTTTGATAGACCACTAGTTTGAGGATGATAAGCAGTAGAGAATCTATGCATTATATCATATTTCTCGATTGATTTTTTGATTCTTTTATTGCTGAAATGAATCCTCCATCAGTAGTGATTACTCTCGGCATTCCATATCTTGTAAAAATATTTTTAATTAAAAATTTAGAATCTCTCTGAAAATCACATCTAGGCACAACTATAGCTTCAATCTTCTTAGATATATAATTAACAACAAGAAATATATATATAAATTTCCAAATGAAGGCGTAAATGTTCCCATAAAGTCTAATCCCCACACATAAAAAATTTCAACTTCTAATGTGTAATTTAGAGGCATTTCATCTATTCTATAAATATTTCCTACTTCTTGACATCTATCGCATGTTTTAATATATTCATTAATATTTCTAAAAATAGTAGGCCAATAAAATCCAGGTTGCAAAATTTTATATGCAGTTATATTTATTCTAAAATGTTCTCTAAATTCAGAATCATGACATCTTTCAAATATCTGTTGAGTTTCTTCATAAGGCACACATCTTCTAATAATTAAATCTTTACATTGTTTATACAAATATGAATCATCCAAAAAAAAGTTTTTTGAATCATAGATAAATTTCTTTAATTGAGGATTCTTGATATCCGGTGGTAGAATGTCACTTACAATATAGTTTAATATATAAGCATACCACGGTACATAGATTTCATCAATACTATATAAATGTTTATCAAGAAAATTTTCTAACATTTTACTTCCAAAATTAGTTAATATTTCTATTTCTATTCTAGACAAATGATCAGTTATTTGATTATCATTTTTTAGTTAATATTTCTATTTCTATTCTAGACAAATGATCAACTATTTGATTATCATTTCCCTTTCTATCTACCACAGTAAAATCAAACTTTTGAAATAGAAGTATCCATCTAAATAATCTTGGTTTAGCATTCTTCTTTTGCATCAAGTATTTAATAACAGAATGATCTATATGCACTATACATTTAGTTACAATTAAATAAGATCTACATCGATGAAAGGCATAAAAAATTAATAACTCTCTTTGAATAGTAGTATAATTAATTTGAGCAATATTTAGAGTTTTACTAGCATAATATATAACTTTAAAAACTTTGTCGTACCTTTGTCCTAATGCAGCCCCAATAGCATAATCACTAGCATTGCACATTATTTCAAATGGTTTCTCCTAGTCGGTGGTACAATTATAGGTGCAGTGATTAATTTTTTCTTTAATAATTCAAATACTCTTATGCATTCATCATTAAAATCAAATTTCGTATCTTTTTCTAAAAGGTTGCATAAGGGTTTAGTTATTTTCGAAAAAATTTTTATGTAGCGCCTATAAAAACCAGCATGTCCTAGAAAACATCTCACCCCTTTAACATTATTAGGAGGTGGTACATTTTCTATGACTTGGAGTTTTGCAGGATCTACTTCCATGCCTTTTCAAAAATTTTATGCCCAAGAACAATACCTCCTACAACCATAAATTGACATTTTTTTCCAAATTTAAGACTAGGTTGTTTTTTTCATATATCTCCAGAACTTTTCCTAAATTATTAAGACATAACTCAAACAAAGTCGAAAATAAAGAAAAATCATCCATAAACACTTCCATTCCTCTGTCTATAAAATTACCAAAAATTGACATCATGCATCTTTAAAATATTGCAGGTGCATTGCATAGTCCAAAAGGCATTCTACGAAAAGCAAATGTTCCATATGGGCTTGTAAACATTGTTTTCTCTTGATCCTCTAAAGCAATTAGAATTTGGTGATATCTCGTATATCCATCTAAAAAGTAATAACATTTGTTCCTAACCAATCTATGAAATCTTTGATCTAGAAAGGGCAAAGGGAAGTGATCTATTCTGGTAGCCATATTTAGTTTTCTATAGTCAATACAAATTTGCCAACCAGTTACTTGTCTTATTAGTATTAATTCATTTTTCTCGTTTTCTTGAATAGTCACTTCTCTTTTTTTCGGAACACAGTAAATTGGGCTTACACATGCACTATCTGAAAAATGATAAGTAATTCTAGCATCTAACCACTTTAAAATCTCTTTTCTAACAACTTCTTTCATTATTAGGTTTAATCTTCTCTGAGGCTCCCCTTTAGGTTCATACTGTTCATCTAATAAAATTTTGTGCATAAAAATTTAAGGACTAATTCCTTTAATATCTACTAAAGTCCATCCAAAGGCCTTTATATACTTTTTCAACATCTCTATCTACTTTTGTTTATGAATTTTAGTTAACTCTGAAGATATAATAACAAGCAATATAGATGACTCTCCTGAAAATACATATTTTAAATTGGCAAGTAATATCTTCAATTCAAGTTCAGGTGGTTTAATACTTGAAGGAATAAGATTTTTACTATCGTTTTCTAGCAAGTCTAATGCTTCAAATTTACCCTGAATATAATCTAAATATTCTTCTTTTACTTTATTTTAAGTATAAAAAATTTCTCCTTGCTTTAATTTATCTTTAAATTCATTCTTAAACTGCTCATTACTTAAACAATCAGCTACTTCCATCCTGAAACATTCGTTATCTTCTTATATTGCAGGATATTTCATAGCTTTTGCTATATTAAATTTCACTTCTTGATCATTAACTCTCGTCATTAATTCTCCTTTTTGCACATCTATTACAACTCTCCTTGTTGTGGAAAATGGTCTCCCTGATATAATGGGAATCGCTTTATCTTCCTCCATATCCAATACTATAAAGTCTACAGAAAAAATTAATTTATTCACTTTTACTAGCACATCTTCTATTACTCCTTTTGGATAAGTTATTGATCGATCAACTAACTGAAGAGTTACAGTAGTAGGGGAAATTTCTCCCAAATCTAAATGTTTAAAAATTGATAAAGGCATAAGATTGATACTCGCTCCTAAATCATAAAAAACTTTTCCATAAAAATTTTCTCCAATTGCACAAGGTAAAGTAAAACTACCTAGATCTTTTAATTTTTCAGGAAGCTTTTTCTGAATAGTTGCACTACACCCTTCACTATAGTCTCATGAACTGTAAACTTCCTTTTCTTGTTTAATACATCGTTCATAAAATTAGCATAACTTGGCATTTGTTGCAAAGCTTCAACAAAAGGAATATTTATCGTTAATATCTTAAGGATTTCCAAAAAATTTGTAAATTATTTATCTTTATTCTTCTATTTCAGTCTTTGAGGAAACAAAGGTAATGGTTTTTCTACAGGGCTCTGTGTTTGTTCATTTTTTTGTTGATCATTTTCTATTACTTCCTTTTCTTCATCAACTTCAGTTTTTCTTTGGATCCTTGTTTCAACTTCTTTTCCACTTTGTAACTGAATAGCTTTAATTTGCTCCTTATTTTGATCTTTTGAATTAACTTCCACAGTACTTGGAAGAATTCCAGAAGGTCTATTACTAAGTGCAGTAGCAATATGTCCTAATTGATTTTCAATATTTTTAAGAAGCCCCTTAATTCTATATTTGATTTCCCATGTTCAAGATTAATTCTTCCATTGTCAACTTCTTTTTTTTTTAACTTATGAGTTAGGGTTAGAGTTAAACCACAGAGGATAATAAGGTCAAAAATTAGGATTTCCTTGATTGTTCAGATTTTAAGATGGATTCAACGAATTATTATAATTATTCCAACTAAAATTAGGGTGATTTATCTAACCAAGGTTAAAATAGTTAAAATAGGCATTGTAATTTTGATTATTTATAGTGTTTAAAGTTTTGTAAGATGATTGAGTAACAATAATCTGTCCTAGTGAATTCTCCTTTAATGCTGGGGTACTTGAGAATAAATCTTTCCCATTTGATCAATCTTTTTAGAAATAGTAGAAATTTGAGATGCCAAAATAGACATTGCATCAGAATCATGAATACTAGCTACTCTTTTAGGATTTACCCTTTCAGAGGACCATTGAAAATTATTAGTAGTAATTTCTTCAATTAAAGAATATGCTTCACCAAAAGTTTTATTAATGAACCACCCGCAGCAACATCTATAATAGATCTTAGTGATCCTACTAATCCATTGTAAATTGTTTGAATTATTAACCAATCTGGTAAAGCATGATGTGGACATTTCCTAATAAGATCTTTAAATCTTTCTCAGGCTTCATATATCAGTTCCCCTTGAAACTGACAAAAAGATTTAATATCATTTCTAAGCTTAGCTGATGATAGTTCTCCCTAGGTTCTAATAGATCCAAGTGCTAACAAATTTAATGAAGCCTTGGCTTTATCCCTTAATGAAAAAGGAAAAAGTCTAAGTCTAACAACATCATTAGACACACCGTCATATTTAAATGTAAAACAAATTTAAAGAAAACTAGCAAGATGTAAGTTAGGATCTTCAGTAGGTGATCCTCCAAACTAATTATTTTGTATCATTTGGATAATAGCAGGTTTACGCTCAAATGAATTAGCAACAACATCAGAATTTTGAATAGTCAAGTGAAGTTCATCTGCTGTCGAATTCACATAATCTTTTAAAGGTCTTTGTCGATTTTCATTTATTGCATTATCTAAGTTATTCGTCATTTCTTGTGAATTTTTAATTTCTCTTTATTTTTTTCTAATTTTTCTAATAGTGCGCTCTAATTCTGAATCGTAATGTACTAAACCTGCTGATCTAATATTTCGCATAAACAAATAAAGCAAGCAAAGTAAAACACTCTAGTAAAAATATTTCTTTTTGAATTTTTGATGTCTAATTTTTTTAATATTCTTTAATAATAATAATTTTTTTATGGTATATATATTATCTCTAAATTTCCTAATTTATCAAAACAAATTAATTCAACTGTTACCTTCCTCGGCAATGACGCCAAAAACTTGATCTGACTTTTTTGTTGCGATAGATTGTGTAAAATTTAGTTAAATACAATCAATTAATATTCAAATTCAAGCAAGTATACGTATTGTTATCAAGTAATAATAGAATTTCTATTTAAGCCCCAAATATCGATCCTACGAGGAAGGTTTAATTTGGAAATGACAAATTTGCTCGGAAATTCACAGAAAGTCAATCAAAAATCACTGTCAGTTTAAATTAGAAATGATAAATTTGCTAAGAAATTCACAGAAAGTCAATTGAAATCACTGTCACTAATTTCCAGATGTAATCAAAATTAAATTTATAAACTATTATCAAATCAAATATGCAAAATTTAAAATAGAAAATACTAATCTATTAACTATGTTTATGTAACGAAGATTCTTATGTGAAAAAGCATCATTCCCACTACAATGAGGCTATTGTATAATGAGATGAGATAAATGTTCATAATGTGTGTTGTGCCAAATAAGAGCAATTTTAATTCTCTACCCTGACACAGTGCATAGAAAATTATTGGTTAATCTCAGTGTTTAGACCTTAAATCCGTGGCTGGCTAGAAGGATACCGGCTCCCACTTCACAGTTCCCAGTTCCCTTCACTTGAAAGCTAGCTCTAGGTTCAGTTTTTAAACACTAAGACTTAATTGAAGATTTTAGTCTATCATCATAAAGGTTCTCCAATTCTACACCCAACAAAGAATATTTCCCTATTTATTTGCACTTAATTCCTTAAATGATGTTCTCCTTCATGGAATCGAATGTGATCCTTACTTTGTTGTAGAAATCATACTTTGTTTCCCAGATCATATGTTTCACAATACATTTTAACAATTCAATTGACTAGATCAAAAATTAAATTAAGTTCAGAGTTGAAAAATCATCACAATTTATTTTACAGTTTAATATTGGCATATTCATATTATCTTTCCATTTCACCATATCTCAGAGTAGGGAAAAAGACAGAGGGAACTACTCAGACTTCATGAGAAAGAAATAAGAAAACACAAATTTCATATATAAAAGAAAGTTCATACAACATTAATAAACAAATAATACTTATCTGAAACTCTTTCTCAAAGCAAATCTTTTGTAGTCTTTCCTTAGAAATGCAGAAAGAATATATCTCTCACTTTTCTCCTTCTCCAACAATCTTACAGAAAGTTTCACACTAATCCTCACCACAAAAACTCTAAACTATGAAAACAAAATCACTAATTGACTTCAATATGGAAGTGTAATGGAATGATGTGGTGCAAAAAATGAAATTAGATGAGTGAAAAATGTAGAGGAGCACTTTTTCTGATGAAATTCGGCCCCAAATAGAGCCCAAGGTCAGTTCTCCAAGAGGTGCCACAAAAAAACTCTTTAAAAAATTGTCCAAATAAATTGAACCTTCAAGAAATGGGATCTGCACCACCTTTAGCGTTGTTGGTGCTGGTCTGGCGCCGTCGGCGCTTTGTAATAAATATCCGCGTTAATTTTTTCTGCGCCATTGGCGCTGCCCTCTATGTTGTCGGTGTTGAGCATTTCTTCAAAAAGCATTTTGAATCAAAATTTCATACTTTTTTGCTTTCTTTTTACTTTAAACCTTAAAAATCAACAACCTGCAAGAAAACATCAAAATACCTTCCATTAAAGTGCAAATTCATCAAAAATAGGTATAAAATATGGGTCTAAAAATTCATGTATTTTTTATGTATCACTTATCACCCACCAAATTAATTTGATTTCTATTAGTTGAGGAATACATAGCCCTATTCGGAAATTATGGCTTCACAACAAGTTTTAACATATCAATTGGCCTATTGAATATGTATATTAAGTACAAAGTAATGAATCTTCACAAGTAGGGAATAAGACAAATCAAAAACATATCTAATCCCACACAAGATTAATTCTTATTTCAATGAGAAAGATAAGTAAACTACTCAGATCTCATGGGGATAACATGGTAAAACATTATTTATATTAAAATTTAGGTTCACAAGACTAATAAAACTCAATAAAAAATACAAAGTAGTTATCCTAAACTTCTCTCGAAGAAAATCCTTTGAATTTTCGTTGAAGCATTCTCCAAACTCTCCTTACAAATTCATTATAAGAGATATGAACACAACACCAAAATAGTATAGAAGACTCTCCAAGCAAAGACTCACCAAAAGAAGGCTCCTTCAAAGAACTCCCTTTTTTGGCTTTCTTTGACTTGATTTATGAAAACTCACTAAATCCCTAGAAGCCACTTCAGATGCCTATTAAAAAATAGTCTAAAATCAATGGTTATTGAAGAAAAACTGATTTTGGAGTTTAAGTGCATAACTATGGCACAGGCACCAACCTTATAGATGTACTGACTAACTGACCAGCACTTAGGCTCCAAATATTCTCACCACGGCACTGGAGTCTCTGTATTCTGACGTCTAGGTACAAGTTGATAAATAAGCTCATTGCTCCATTTTGCTCCATTTTTATTCAATTTTCTACAAAATTTCGTCTCTCTTAACTGAAACCAAAGAGATACAAAATAACTTCCATTAAAGTGCAATATCATTGTCGACCTAACTTTTGGTTGATGTCTAGTAAATTCCTCTTTAGTAGCGTAGGGTCTAGCCATAGGACTTTCTTGTTGACTATTCATAGAGGACTAGAATGGAACCCTCATAATTAGAAATTCTAAACTCTCCTTTGCTCAACTTGAAATTCCATACACTGGTCCTAACTTCTAGCACTTAGTAGTCGAGCCACTATAATGGAGCTTATGGAGAGTTCCCATCGAATTGCTTGGCCTTAGGGTTGACTTTGGTTATTGGTCTTCAGCTAGTGTATACACTGTCACTCACACCCCACTCACAATCCCAAACCCAAACTTGTTAATATTGATCCCTTGATCTTACGGGAGACTCATGTAGATGGTCTTCTAGACCCACTAGCCCTAGGCTAGAGTTTAGATAAGAATAATACATAGAGGAACAAAATGGATATTTCATTGGTCCATAACGCAAAGAGGGTGGTTGGCACATCAATTTCACCAAAATACCAAAATTAGCCTATTATCTCCCAAATCTACCCATTCTACCAAAACACCCCTACACCCTATTTTTGACAAAAATTTTTAATTTCACCATCATCTCAAACCATTTGAAACCACCCAATTTGCCCAAAACCTCCCAAAGGTGGAAAAAGTGCCAATATACCCCTAAAATTATCAAAATTACCAAAATACCCTTGATGGCTCAAGCTTTTCCAACACCTTCAAAATCATTTCAATTGTTCTCCAAATCAATTTGAACCCATCAACTGAACCCAATTTGACCAAAAGCCTCAAATTGCCCTCAAAGGCCCAGTTGCCCTAATTCACCCCAAATGTCCACCAATTTGGTTCTAATTTTTCCCAATTCCAATTTTTTACCAAACTCAATTCAGAACAAATCCCAACCCAATTGAATGATACTTTGAGCTTAATTTCACCCAAATCTAAAACCCACAATTTTTCCCCAATTTAGCCATATCTCCAGATTTCGTCAAATTGAATGCTCAAATCCCAAACTTAACACCCAATTAATGTTGAGAACTCTTCATAACATCCCTATAGACCATTTTGAACCCTGAATTTGGACTTCACCCAACTCTAGCCTAACATAAACCCAAGTTTAACCCAATAACCCCAAATTGATCAAATGTCCAAAATCCTTCAAAGTGAGCCTCTAAATAATTTCAAAATCACTCTAAATCTTTCGTAAACCTTTTGTGACAATCATCCACACAATAGTGATCAATCAATTGAGCCTAATTGCATGGATAGCCCAACTCAAACACAACTTCAAGCCATTATGACCCATGTTGAACCCATGCACCAAAGTTGACCAAGAAAAGCTAAATTGGCCAACTAAGGACCACTCCAGCCACAAAGTGCACACTAGTGACAAGGCTAGACTTGCCAAGCCCACTCAAAAAGAGATATAGACCAATGGTCGCTTGATTTAAGGGAATTCATGCCATATTTGGCCAAAAAATTGAAAATATTATGCCATCATTGCTTACCCTTGTGAGTTAATCATAATTAGCAACCCACTGACCCCCCTGAGCTAAAAGATGAACAAACCTTTGCCAGCCACCACCTCAGCCAATGGAAACAGTCCCCCCAATGGAGCCTATGTTGGTCAAAACCCAAAATTGAACTCACTTGAGCTGGCTAAGCTTTATTGGCTGTTAGGGCCCTCTTCCTTCCACTTAGGCAGCACTTTGGCCATCTCAGCTTGGCCTGAGAGCTACCATAACCTATTTTATTTTAACCACCCCCTCCACAGACATAAAAAAGAGCTAGCAAATTCCTTGAGGAAACTCTTTCTAATTGCTTCCAAAGACTGTCCAAGAACTCCTCAGCTAAATCCCACTACTTTCCTCCTTTGATTCCCACTATGAGAGCTCAATTTTGAGTTCAAAATTTTAGCCTGAACCAGGACATATTTTCCCACACATCCACAGTCCACCAAAATTCAATTAAGTGTTCCCACATCATCACCAAAGTGAGAGGAGTTGATTCCCCACAAACGACCCATCTTAAACAGCCTCTAACCTAGCTCTAGATCAACACAAGAAAACGACCTTGATCAAAATCATACTTAGACAATTCACCAGGGCCTAGGAGTTCATCTGGAGGTTCATTGGACCCAATCAAAGCTGATAAAACCATCTAATTGAGGTCTCCCCTCTCAGATCCGAAACTATTTTGATTCTCCAAATGTATTTATTGTATTTCTTACCCTATAAGTTGTATAGATATGTTTGTCTTAAGTAGTTGAAGGTTTAGAAACAAACCCTATGCAATTTGGTTGGGTCTAGAGGGAGATCAAAGGGTTTTAAGTTGAATAATTCTCAAATTAAGACACTTGAGGACGATGATGGAGAGCCGTATGATCACACGTTTATTTGATGGACAAAGGAAATCAAGCCAGATGGTTTCTTGCTACTTGAACCACTGGATGTGTGGCAGCTGATGTGTCTAGCGGCTTCAAATGGCAGAGCAATGCGTGTAAATCTCAAGGTAGATGAGGTTTATGCTGCGACTGAGCAAGATAAGTAGAAATTTAGGGATTTCTTGATTTGTTTTAATTCCAGAACTTTGAAAAATCATAAATTTGTGTATAAAAATCATAAAATGAAAATAAAAATAACCTCTTGCTCACCGAACAAAGGAAATCATGTGGACTAAAAATTAAAATTATTTGTTGACCCATTGATTTTTAATCAATTAAATATTTTTGTGGTATTCAAATTCATTAGAGCTAAACGTTGCTCACCATAGTTTGAAATTTTGAGGTTTTATTTCTTATGACAAAGGCTATGTTCTCTAAATTTTCCATGGTCAGAGGACATCTCTATGCTTCTAACCCTAATTTTCAAGCTAAGATGGCTATTTTGGCTTATATTTATTGTATAAATTGAAATATCACTTGAAAAATTATGGGATAAATTTTAGTAGGTTTCTTGTGGTCAGTGAAGTTTAGGAAAAATATTATGATGGCTTGAATAATTTTGTAAATTTTTGTACTTAATAATGTTTATATATCTTGTACTAATTTATGTAAATAAATTATAATAATAAATCAACAAAATCAATTCTACATTCTGTGTAAAAATCTTGTTAACCAAATGTAAACATTTAAAAATCATTTGATTAAGTTTAAGCACTAAAGTTGACTTTTCAAGAAACATTGTAGTTTTGCAAAAAAAAAAATTAAAATAAATTAAATACACTTATGAAAATTTTGAATAGTGTTTTTCTGAGTTCCTTGTGTTCAGGAGCACTTAGGAAAAATAAAAGTTTTTTTTGATAAAATACTTGATTTTTGGTTTATGCTTTAAATTAAAAATAAATAAAAAAAGATAAAAATTTCAAAAATACAAAAATATTTAAAAATGTTCCTAATTGCTTCTTGATCATTTAGGACTCATTAAAACAATTTTTTCTAATTTTTCTAAGCTACAAAGTAAATTTCTAAAGGCCTTAAAGGCATTTTTTCTATTTTCTCCTTAAAATATTTATATTAAGAAAATTAAAGATCATAAAAGTATAAAATTTGTTTTTCTGAGTTCTTTAGAGTCAGACTGGTTTAATAAAAATATTAAAAAATAAATTTTGTTCTATTCAAATTAAATCTTAAAAATCAATAAATAGTTATATTAAAGATTCGATTTAAAAAATCATGAAATTTTGTCTAAGTATTTCTCTGACCTAATTAAACATTTAATAAGTTTTCCATAAACCAAAAACTTTATATTGTTGATTAAATAAATTAACTTTAAAAATCCTATTTTCTAATGTTAAAAATAATAATTATTTAAATTAAAATCAGAAAACCACATTTTTCTACTCCCATGCTTTAATTACTCTATGGATAGGGTACTCAAAAATCTTCTAAGTCATTTGAGTGGTGCTTAATGAGTTATGAGGTAAAGAACCATAAGAGTAAAGTAGTCATTTTAATTTTTGTTCCTTAATCAAAATTTAGGATTAATCCAAAGGAAAAATGGGTAATTTTGATCTTAATGAATTTGTTTGGATGATTGAAACATAATGGGTAAAATGTAGAAACCAACTTGCCACCTTTCCATGATAAGTATAAAATTATAAATTTTCTAAATTATCAAAGTTTGGAAGTTAATCAAAATCAAATGTTTTCCAAGTGATGGGCTTAAGCTAAGGAGACAATGTTTCACTTATTATTAAGTCCACAATTAATGTTGATCTGACTTCTTTAAATCAGAATCCACATCACCTAAATTAAAATTCTAACCATTCTTAATTTTTCTCCCATTAGATTTTTTAAAGGGCGTGGAAGTGATCTCGGATTGATATTTAATTAATTTGATGAGATTTTGAGAATAATATGATTGATGACTAGCACTACTGACAACGACTTTTTATATGCAAGAATTTATGAACCCATATTTATATTTTTATAATGATTTTGTAAAGTCACAAATTCAAACGCAAGTATATGTATCGCTCAAGTAATACAGTGCTCTGGTGGAGTCCCGTTTATCGATCCCACAGGGAAGTGAGGTAAGAGGTCCTTAGTCAAATCCTAGTCTACTACAATTAGTCCTTAGTTTGGAATGTCAATTAAGATGATGTTTTATCTAGCAACTACTCCTAAATGCAAGTGTTAAATGTAAAGATAGTAACCTAAATGCAAATATTAATTCTAAAGATAACCCTTTTTGGATGAATTGGTTTGGAGAATTTTGATATAAAGTTTTATCTAGCAACTACTCCTAAATGCAAGTGTTAAATGTAAAGATAGTAACTATAACTAATGCAAATATTAATTCTAAAGATAATCCTTTTTGGATGAATTGGTTTGGAGAATTTTGAGATAAAATATTAATTCTAAAGATAACCCTTTTTGGATGAATTGGTTTGGAGAATTTTGAGATATTACAAACTACTACTCTTATATAATGAATTGGATAATGTAAAGGAACGAGATGCATTAAATATTGTATGTGCCAAATAGGAGCAATCCTATTCTTTACCCTTTGGTCGAGGCATAAAGAACATTGACTAATCCTATGCTTGTTTACTGAATCCGTGGCTAGGTTGGGAGGATACTGGCTCTCACTTCGGAGCTCCCACGTTCCCCTCACCTAAGGGCTAACATCTCCGCTTCAGTACTCAAATAATAGGATTGATTGGGGATTTTAGTTTGTCACCCTAAAATCTCCAATTCTACGCCCATCAAAGTATATTTCCTTATTATTTCCATTCAACTCTCATGAACTTAACCATCCATGAAATCTGAATGTGGTTCTAATTTATTGAAAATTACACAGCCCTCTCGGGTCTTAATGCAATTACAACAAATTTTAACACTGCAACAGGCCTTTATTGTAATGTAAATAAAGTGCAAGTTAAGACCATCACATTTACAATTAAATCTCACCTTCTAACATGCATCACAAAATCCTAAACATGAATTCTACTCATTACAAAGAAAAGCAAAATAAAAACAATGACATAATCTTCTCATGCCATTATTTCCAAACAAGAAGAGAGAGTAAGAGAAACTCATCAAAAAACACGAAGAAAACACAACGGAAACTTCATTTAACTAAAGCAAATCCACTAGATAAGTGTTTACAAAACCATAAGATAATGAAGGACACAATACTTAGCTTTTTCCCTTGAAAGAAAGAAGAAAATCTCTCCCAAAAAGTCTCCTGCCGATCCATGCAATGCTAGAATATCTCCTTACAAATTCTCTCAAAATCTCCTCTCTAATTTCTCCAAAAGGGTAGAAATCTACATTTCTACTCCTATTCTAAGAAACCTAAACTTTATCCACAGTTTTCCAAACAATCATTTCACAAAAATCCTCCTTTTTCTAACCTAAATTCATTCTTTTAAAGTGTAGGGACGAAGTTTGAAGAGTTTCCATAAGCACCCTTCGAAAAAGCGTCCAAATACATTGAATTTTAGCCCACAACCGCCAAAACTCGAACCATAGTCTTCCTGGGCACTGTCGGCGGGCTCGAGGGCGCTGTCGATGAGTTTTTCTATAGTTTATCGATCTTCTCAGGTAAATCTCACCATTGGAGCCGTTTTGCCGCCGTCAGCGGGCATACTGCGCAGCCGTTTCGCCCCGTTTGGCTCTGTTTTAGCTCCGTTTCGCCCCATTTTAGTTGCGTTGCATTCCTACGAAATAACCCTACAGACTAAGCTTGAAAACAACCTTCTTTTAAAGTGTAATCTCATTCAAAAATATGCAAGAAGTGTTAAAGAGATTACGCATTGAAACACTTATCGAAAGGTGTCAGGGTAAAATCTCATTTCTTGCTCGTTTTTGGTCCAAATTGCACCGTTTTTGCTTGCTAGTTCAAATCTTCACATTTTGGTCCTTTTCGCTCCAAATTCGCTCATTTTTGCATCGTTTGCTCCAAATTTAGTCTGCGCCCTAGTTCAAATCTTCACATTTTGGTCTTTTTCGCTCCAAATTCACTCCTTTTTGCATCTTTTTGCTCCAATGAACTAATTCATCATACCTGCAACAAAACATCAAAAATACCCTTCTTTAAAGTGCAATATCATCAAAATTAGTATAAAAGATGTATGAAAATCTCAATATATTTTTCTTTGGTCAAAATCCCCCAAACTTAACTATTACTTGTCCTCAAGTAATTTTAGTTCTACTTAAAGTGCAATATCATTAAAACAGTATAAAATAGGTATGAAAATCTCAACATATTTTCCTTGGGTCAAAATCCCATAACTTAACTATTACTTGTCCTCAAGTAATTTTAGTACTACATAAAAGTTATGATCTATTGTAGTAAGGTTTTAATTTAGAAATACTATAAGTTTGATTTAAGTAAATACCGTAGTCAGATTTTCAGAAAAAATTCAAGTAATTATATTAACTCTATAGGTACAAGATTATCTAGTCATCAAGTTTAAGAGTTCTAGTTTCTAACATTTCAAGAATGACTATATGTTGTAATATTAAGTCACTTAGAATATTCAAATGATAGGAACTTTATGGGAACACTACTAGTAAAAGATCAAATGATGCTTATATATTGTTATCTAGTCTTCAAGTTTAAGAGTTCTAGTCTTCTATTCATTTCAAGAATGATTATATGTTTAATACCAAGTTAAGTGGAATATTTAAAATGATAGGAACTTCATGGGAACACTACTAGTAAAAGATCTAATCCATAAATATAAGTTCAAGGATAGGAATTTCATGGGAACACTACTAGTAAAAGATCTAATCCATAAATATAAGTTCAATTGGAACTCATGAGAACACTACTAGTAAAAGATCTAATCCATAAATATAAGTTCAGGAATGTATTTAGGTTTTCATGACTATATGTTGCAATATTAAGTCACTTAGAATATTCAAATGATAGGAACTTCATAAAGATGCATCCATAAATATAAGTTCAGGAATGTAATTAGGTTTTCCCTTTAGAAAAGATCTAATCCATAAATATAAGTTCAGGAATGTATTTAGGTTTTCCCTTTAGGTAGGTCGAGAGATGTAAGTCACTTAGAATATTCAAAAGATAGGAACTTCATGAGAACTCTACTAGTAAAAGATATAGATGTTGTAATATCAAGTCACTTAAAATATTCAAATGATAGAAACTTCATGAGAATATTACTATTAAAAGATGATATTCTATAAATATAAGTTCAGGTATTTAGGTTTTCCCTTTAGGTAGGTCCAGTGAAGCCAATTTTTTATTAGGCATCTCCTCAAACTTCTCCTCACTTTTATATTTTTTTCTTTCTTTTCCTTTCTATTTTTCATTTGGATTACTTTCAATCCAATATATTTTTCTTTTCTTTTCATGGATTGTTGTCAATCTTTTCTTTTTCCAATTTCAAGTGAGGATTACTATATCTAGATAGCCTTTAATGATTTTGAACATCACCTTTCTTTCCCTAAGTGGGAAACTCAAAGTATTCCCTTTACCTTATAAATATTTCATAGCTTTTACATCATTGAGCCCCACTCTTTACTTCTCAAATGAATTCATAACTGTTACATCATTGAGCCCCAATCTTTTCTTCTCAAATGAATTTCCAAGATTCTTAATAATAACTGTTACATCATTGAGCCCCAATCTTTTCTTCTCAAATGAATTTCCAAGATTCTTAATACTTTTATAGTTTTCTTTACTTTAAATAGTTAACTATAGTCTTATTCTCTTATACTAAATATCTTAAGTAATAGTTTCCTTTACTTTAAATAGTTAACTATAGTCTTATTCTCTTATACTAAATATCTTAATTTACAAAATTAATTTTTCTTAAGTCAAAATTAATTTTCATTACAGTTTCCTTTACTTTAAATAGTTAACTATAGTCTTATTCTCTTATACTAAATATCTTAATCTATAAAATTAATTTTCATTACAAAAATGTTCCATTAAATCTACCAAAATATTTAAATATCTACAAAATATTGTTCTCTGAAGTAAATTCACTACATATAATTATATTAATGATTTTTGAAAATATTTAAATTGAGAACATCTAATAGTTAATTTTTTTCTTCCTTCCCCAAAACTTAAATTTTTCCATATTTTGCAATTAATTCTATAAAATGTAGCAGGAAGAAAAAGTAAAAATTAAATTTACTTACTATTATAACATTCTATCAAATTCATATACATGCATAATCAGGATAGAATGACAACATAAGAGAGTAAATCTAGCCTAAAACATGCATGCAATAATATTAAACTAAAAGGAAGTATATTCACTGTAGAATTTCATTTTTCTTCCGACCCCTAAACTTGATTTTTACCATGTATAAAATTTTGTGCAGAAAATATAAGTAGGAAGAAAAACAATTTAGAAATTCCATCTACCATAAATTTCTATAAAACACATCTACAATTATTTATTAGGATAGAAAACATGAGTAGAAAGTAAATCTAAACTAAACATGCTAGAATGAAATTAACTAAACAAACTTCTAATTAGCATAGCATGGATCAGCATTGGAATATAAAAATGTTCTTCAATTCTTATAAATTGTAACACAAACACAAACACAAACACACAAATAAGATAACTGAGGTCAATTCTTCCTCCATCTCATCGCATCTCATTAACTTACTTCCAATTTCTAATGGAATCCCTACACAAATATATTGGCTGCTTATAAATAATTTTATAGGTTTTAATCTTAAAGATAAGATTATCCCTGATATATTGGTTCTCAAGCACAAACTCCAGACATCACCATATCCCAATAATTAAGCACCTCTAGCGGTTATAAGTACAGTGTAAAATCATCCATAAGTTACTCATCAAATAGTTTCGCGACTCCTATAAAATGAAAATAAAGTCCGAGAAAAGAGGTAACAAATATGAGATGGAACTATCACTGTTAAAATTCATAATGTCTCTTACAAAACTCAAGTTTGGGTGAGACCCGAGTTGTAGTGGACTCGTCAATCCAATTACTACAAGAGAACATACAAGTCTAACCATAATAAGAATTTAAGGAATCATCACCCTCATGACACACAAAAAGTAAATCAAACCACTTACAATCCAAACATCTACCAAACATCAAGCAAACTAATCACTCCATACTAAAGCAGCCATAATACAACACTAACAATCATGACTCTTAAGCATACTAAATCAAGCCACATAGATAACTCTAGGTTGCCTCCCATAAAGCGCTTGATCTAACGTTGCTAGCCCGACAAATGATTCCACCAGGATCAAAATTCCAATTAAGTAATGCTTGATCAATAGCCCAATTTTTTCCAGAACCAAGGATTCCTACAAAGTCCTCGAATTTAAAGTTTTCTTTCAGCTCTTCCTTTTCATATTGATTAATATCATTATTCCTCATATTTCTTTTTAGAACGAATATCTTCTATTGATTTTCTTAATTTGCATATTAATATCATCCTTGAAATTTATAAGAAATTATGTTCTAGTAATTTTCTCAATTTGCATATTAATATCATCCTTGAAATTTATAAGAAATGGATTTTTATATGATAATTCAAGATCTCCCAAATTTTGGATCAGATTCTCTCTAGATAATTCAGATTCTATATCAATATCTTCTATGCTACTCTTCTGTTTCAAATTATCTTCAAATTCTTTAAGAATTTCTTCCATTAATCTTTCAGTTTCCTTGTCCTTATCTCTCAACTCAGAGCTCTTTTGAAACAAATCCTTGAATTCTCTTCTAAATATCAGTTCAATAATTTTAAATTGCTCATAATTCATTTCCTTAGGATTTATCTCAGAGTCACTAGGTAAAATCTCTGGGGGTAACTGTTAATTGCATTAATAATCTGCCCCAGCATCAGAATCTCATTCATTTTGTTCTCATACCTCTGAATATGCCATTCAGTGAATTTGAATAACTCTTTCATAGGAGATCTTTTACTGATTTCATCATTCAATTCAGGTTCATCTTGTGATTGAGTCGAATATGAAGATATAGAGACTGGTTGTGTATATGAATTCATCAAATGGATAGGCTTTAAAATTGTATGAGGTAAATTCATTTTAAGGTCATGAGATTTTTCAACAGTTGGAATTAAAATTTTACTATTTTTGGTAACGTCTATCATTTCACACCTCTCATGAACATACATACAGTCCTCTTTAAACAACATTTTAGACTCATCATGAAAGTCTATTTAGATCTCATCTGTTAACTTACTCTCAAAACTTTTCTGGAAATAGTTTTAACTTAGATAATCAATTTCATCCATCCGAAAACAATCATCATCATTTCTCTCAGCTAGATATTTCATAGCCTTTAAGACATCGAAATGTTCATGGTCATTAATATTCATAGTTAACTTTCCTTTTTGCACATCTATCATAGCTTGTCCAGGAATAAGAAAAGGTCTACCCAAAATAATGGGAATATCTTTATTTTTCTTCTATATCTAATACAATAAAGTCCATAGGAAAGATAAATTTATCCACTTTAACAAGCACATCTTCTATAATCCCTTTTGGATAAATAATAGATCGATCAGCTAATAGAAGAGTTATAGTAGTGGGAGAAATATCGGCTAAACCTAACTTTTTAAATATAGATAGAGGCATCACATTAATGCTCAATCCTGAACCACATAAAGCTTTTCCACATAATCTTTTTTAAATTACACAAGAAATTGTAAAGCCACAATGATCTTTAAGTTTATGAGGAAAATTTTTCTGAAGCATAGCACTACACTTCTCACTTAGTGCAACTGTCTCGTAATCCCCAAATTTTCTCTTCTTGTTTAATATCTTTTCCATAAATTTTGCATAATTTGGCATCTATTTCAAAGCTTTAGCGAAAGGAATATTTATTGTTAACTTCTTAAGTACGTCCATGAACTTTGAAAATTTTTTATCCAACTTATGTTGTCTAAGTCTTTGAGGAAATGGAGGTTGTGGTCTTACCAAACTGATTTTAGTTGGAGGTATTAACTTTTCCAGCTCCTTAGAAACATGCTCTTTAGGTCTTTTACTTTCCTTTGTTTCTCTCACAACATTTTTCTCTTTTCTAACCACATCATCTATCTCTCTTCCACTTTTTAATTGGACAGCTTCTACTTGTTCATTAGTGTTCTCTTTAGGGTTGATCTCAATGTTGCTAGAAATTGTCTCTACTTGTTTATTAGTGTTCTCTTTTGTTGATCTCAATGTTGCTAGGAAGTGTTCCTTGGGGTCTATTGCTAAGTGAATTAACAATTTTTCTCAGTTGATTCTCTATGTTTATAATCACACCATTCTGTCTTTGCAACTGGTTTCCAATTTGCGATACTACTTCTTTCATAGACATGTTCTTATTCTCAAATTGTGGATCATTGTTAGAGTCCGGTGAATATGAAGGTCTATAGTTTGTGTACCCCTGATTATTCCAACTTCCATTAGGATTTGCAAATTATTTTCCCATTTTTTGTTTGCACCATCAGTAGTATGATTCCAGTTAAAATGAGGATGGTTCTCCCAACCTGGGTTGTACGTGTTAGAATATGGGTTGTTTATGGTATTTAAAGTCTCATATAATAAGTTAGACTCAATCATATTCCCTAATGAACTTTCCTCACTTACTGGAGTAAGTTGAGTTTGGTTCATTCCAAATTGGTCCAAAATCCTTGATATTGCGGCAACTTGAAATGCAAGAATTGTAATCACATCTGAATCATGAACACTGGCTACTTTTTTTAGGATTTACCCTTGTAGAGGGCCATTGAAATTCATTTGTAGCTATTTGTTCAATTAACATATATGTTTCCAGCGACAACATCAATTATAAACCTAAGGGATTCTACTAACCCATTATAAAAAGTTTGAATGATTAACCAATCAGGCAGAGCATGATGTGGACACTTTCTTAGGAGTTCCTTAAACCTTTTTGATTAACCAATCAGGCAGAGCATGATGTGGACACTTTCTTAGGATTTCCTTAAATCTTTCCCAGGCTTCGTATATTAATTCCCTTTCATACTGACAAAATGAGATAATATATTTTCTAAGTTTAGTACTCCTTGAAGGTGGAAAATACTTAGTTAGGAATTTCTGAGTTAACTCCTCCCAATTTTTAATAGAGTCAGATGCTAATGAGTGTAACCACATTTTAGCCTTATCCCTTAGTGAGAAAGGAAAAAGCCTTAATCTGACAGCATCGTCTGACATACCATTATAACGAAATATAGCACAAAGTTCTACAAAATTTGATAAGTGTAAATAGGGATCCTACAAAGGAGTTCCCCCAAACTGATTGGCCTGCACCAGTTGGATAATCTCAGGATTTATTTCAAACGAGTCAGCATCTATGACAGGGTTTTGTATACTTGAGTGAATTTCTTCTGTCGTAGTTTTACATAATCCCTCAATGAAGTATGATGATTTTCCAAGTTATTATTTTGAAAGTTTTGCATTTCCATTTCTAGTTTTTCAAGTCCTCCTTGTATTTTTATTTTTTTCTTTTTTTCAAACTCGGGATCATAAGGCAGAAGTCCTGCAGATCCTTTATTTCACATACGCAACACAACAAACAATACATTAAAAATTAAACAAATAACAGATGAAATATATTCAACACAATAAAACATTTTCACGAACACCTTATCTTTCACACAAAAAGTTTTTTTTAGCACTTTTTAATATAAAAATACTTTTCACACAAAACAGTTTTTACGATACTACAATTTTCCAAGTCTAAGTTAAATTATTTCAATGAAAATTCTCCTAAAGTTCTTACCGAAGCTTCCCCGGCAACGGCGCCTAAAACTTGACAGTGACTTTTTATATGCAAGAATTTATGAACCCAGATTTATATATTTATAATGATTTTGTAAAGTCACAAATTCAAACGCAAGTATATGTATCGCTCAAGTAATACAGTGCTCTGGTGGAGTCCCGTTTATCGATCCCACAGGGAAGTGAGGTAAGAGGTCCTTAGTCAAATCCTAGTCTACTACAATTAGCCCTTAGTCTGGAATATCGATTAAGATGATGTTTTATCTAGCAACTACTCCTAAATGCAAGTGTTAAATGTAAAGATATTAACCGTAAATGCAAATATTAATTCTAAAGATAACCCTTTTTGGATGAATTGGTTTGGAGAATTTTGATATAAAGTTTTATCTAGCAACTACTCCTAAATGCAAGTGTTAAATGTAAAGATAGTAACTATAACTAATGCAAATATTAATTCTAAAGATAATCCTTTTTGGATGAATTGGTTTGGAGAATTTTGAGATAAAATATTAATTCTAAAGATAACCCTTTTTGGATGAATTAGTTTGGAGAATTTTGAGATATTACAAACTACTATTCTTATATAATGAATTGGATAACGTAAATGAATGACATGCATTAAACATTGTATGTGCCAAATAAGAGCAATCCTATTTTTTACCTTTTGGTCCAAGCATAAAGAACATTGACTAATCCTATGCTTGTTTACTGAATTCGTGGCTAGGCTGGGAGGATACCGGCTCTCAGTTTGGAGCTCCTGAAATCCCCTCACCTGAGGGCTAACATCTCTGCTTCAGTACTCAAACAATAGGACCGAATTGGGGATTTTAGTTTGTCACCCTAAAATCTTCAATTCTACGCCCATCAAAGTATATTTCCTTATTTATTTGCATTCAACTCCCATGAACTTAACCATCCATGAAATCTAAATGTGGTTCTACTTTATTGAGAATTACACAGCCCTCTCGGGTCTTAATGCAATTACAATGAATTTTAACACTACAACAGGTCTTTCTTGTAATCTAAATAAAGTGCAAGTAAAAACCATCACATTGATAATTAAATCCGCTTCTAACATGCATCACAAAATCCTAAACATGAATTCTACTCATTACAAAAGAAAAGTAAAATGAAAACAACGACATAATCTTCTCATGCCATTATTTCCAAACAAGAAGAGAGAGTAAGAGAAACCCATCACAAAGCACGAAGAAAACACAACGGAAACTTCATTTAACCAAAGCAAATCCACTAAATAAGTGTTTACAAAATCATAAGATAATGAATAACACAATACTTAGCTTTTTCCCTTGAAAGAAAGAAGAAAATCTCTCTCACAAAGTCTCCCGCCGATCCATGCAATGCTAGAACATCTCCTTACAAATTCTCTGAAAATCTCCTCTCCAATCTCTCCAAAAAGGTAGAAATCTACATTTCTACTCCTATTCTAAGAAATCTAAACTTTATCCGCACTTTTTCTAACATTCCTCTCACAAAATCGCCCTTTTTCTAACCTAAATTTGTTCTTGTAAAGTGTAGGGACTAAGTTTGAAGAGTTACCATAAGCACCCTTCCAAAAAGCGTCCAAATACATTGAATTTCAGCCCATAACCGCCAAAAGTTGGTCCATAGTCTTCCCGGGCGCTGTCGGTGGCTCGAGGGAGCTGTCAGCTGCTCGAGGGCGCTGTCGGCGAGTTTTTCTGTCATTTTTCGGTCTTCTCGGGTAAATCTCACCATCGACGCCATTTTTGAGCCGTCGGCGGGCAGACTACATAGCTCCACTGTTTTGCTGCGTTTGGCTCCGTTTTAGCTCTATTTCGCCCCATTTCAGTTGCGTTGCGTTCCTAAAAGATAGCCCTACAAAATAAGCATGAAGACAACCTTCCTTTAAAGTGTAATCTCATTCAAAAATATGCAAGAAGTGTAAAATGGATTAAGCTTCGAAAGATTTATGGAAAGGTGTCAGGGTAAAATTTTATTTCTTGCTCGTTTTTGCTCCAAATTGCACCGTTTTTGCTTCTTTTTCTCCGAAAGTCCATAATTCATCATACCTACAACAAAACATCAAAATAACCCTTCTTTAAAGTGTAATATCATCAAAATCAGTGTAAATTAGGTATGAAAACCTCAACATATTTTCCTTTGGTCAACTACAAGCCCAACTTTAGTGATGAGTACAAAGATCGTTAATGATTGAAACTTGTCTTAGGGGTATTCACCTACATAACTTATAAGTAGAGTACCATGCCCTCAAGACAACTAAACTGTGAAAGTTCATTGATTAATGGGGTGACTTTAATTTAACCTGGGATGATTAGTAGAACAATATAATAAGTTTAAAATGAACTCAAACGTTTCAAGGGATCTTTAAAGCAGTTCAAGGTCATTTCCTGAACACTTTAGAATCCATTGGATATTTTGAAGGACAAATAGAACTTGCTATATTTTTTTCTAAAGTCATCCATTAAGATCTTTTGGGACTCAATAAGTTATAGTTTGGAGTCTGTTAGATACACCTTCATCTACTCTTACAATTTATTTAAATTTCTACAAAATTCTATACATTTTGTAAAAGTTAATCCTTTAGTGGAATGCCAAGAAGATGACAGGTACACTATTACAGTGTTATTTAATTTATCTCATTTTACTTTCGCTACAAAAATATCACAACTCCTTGGCTGTGTACTCTACTTTTCTTGTAAAATAATTTTTTTTTGAAAAATTAATCAACATTTTCAAAACCTAAGACAAACTATTTCAAAGGTTACCATAAATCCTTTAAAATTTCACTAAACTTAAAATGTTCTTTTGAATTTACGGGAGTTCGTCAAAGGAGGTAAACCACGGTTACTAACGAGATCTCCCTAGTTTAATTGGGTTTCATAACTCGTTTAAGCTAAGTAAATTTAAAAGAAAATAATGATACCAGAACGAGGGAACCGTGGGATCCTAACCGGTGTCACTCTAATCAACCTTAACTTTATACATGATATTCAAATAGCCATAACCTTAAGAAACACTTGATTTGACATCATGACTTACTACATTATAAAAATTAAACTTGTTGTGATAAGGAGCTTAGAGCTAGCATCATGAGCAGCATGACCATCCTCAACAAAAAAACATGTCTACACAAGCTAAACCATTTCTTAGAATTAAACAACAAACCATAAGATTTCCAGGTCTTCTGCCTAGTGTAACATAAATCTTAAACTCATCTTTAAGCCTTTGTAGCCCTAACGTTTTTTAGGATTCTGAGGTTGTCATTCATCGTGACCTAAATCCTCACATCTTCCAAGCTATTTATATGATCGTATCACATAAATGTAAGCCAAAATTAATAAAATTGGCAGGATGAAACATTTAAATATTTCTCCTCTAAATCAAAACCAAACTATTTGACAGCTTGGGAAATCACTGAGGTTTTCCTCAGGATCAATGACATCCCCAAGTTCTTTTCTTTGGATTCTAGAAATAGATATTCCATATTTAAGTCATCCCCCTTGCACACCTCTTTGTCTAATCTCTTTGAAAAGTCTTAACCTTTGAAATTCTTAAAGACAATATCCCCTAATTTTTATTGAGAGTTTTCTTAAGTGACTTTGGCTTTCTAAGATGTAATTAAATATAAGGTCTTACCTTTATAGGAAACTTTCAAGAAGTCAGCTTAATATAAACCCTATTTAATTTTTCATATTAAATAGGGGAACTTGTCGTCTTATAAAAAAAATTCTCCCAGACCAGACGGATGTCATATATTTCTTAGTTTATTTGATTGAACCTTAATATCAAGTCATGTGTTTGTCTCTTGAGATAGATCCATAGCTTGAGGTGTAGTGCTCTTTCATCTAAACTTTGAAAGATATGAGATCCGTTTGATTCCATATTTTTCTAAACACTATATATATATAT
>JXCR01045523.1:24074-41484 GCA_002079205.1 Phalaenopsis hybrid cultivar | reverse complement strand
ATATATATATATATTAATATATATATAATTTCGCACAGAAGCGAGAGTTCTGATTTTCATTCTAGCGACCGATAGCTTTTACAAAATCCCCTAAAATTGTGCTGACAGCTTCTAGCGACACCATTGGGGAATAATTTCTCACCCCATTTAAATCAAGGAATGGTGTCTTCACACATCAGTAATGTGTCCACGCACATTATGGATCAAATTACTCTGCTTTTGTTAGCATGCTTCACACATTTCTATCTTGGGTAAGTACGACCAACTCTTCCAAACATCAGGACCATCTGTTCAATCACCTTTGAATAGGGAGGTTCAAGAGTTCATTAGAACTTTTATTTTTTGTGTGGGGTTGGAACCCTAATAAGTGTGTTGGTGGATTTATTTCACTTGGGCATTGTGCATTTTAAAGTTGGTCCTGCAATGTGTCCTAAGCTTTACTTTCCCCTTCATGTCTTTTTGAGTTTTGTTTGCTACTTTGCAAGTTAAATCGAATTGTGTCGTGTGGCGCTTGTTTATTAACCTTTCTTATCTAATTAATTAAATTCTTCTACTTTCAAACAATTTTTACTAAATTTTAACATCTTCACAAACTAAAAATTAAATATAAACTTGCCCAGTCTACAGGTTGGCCTTTGTTAAATTTTATTGTTTGTACTAGAATTACAAAGTGTTGGCTAAATAACTAACCCCAACGCTTTCTTTTTGAAGCTGCTACAGTGGCGTTCCCAATGTTCATTTTCTCCTGCAACCTGCCAACTAGTCGCAATGTTGTAATGTCACTCCCACCATCAAGTTTGGAACTTGATTCGATGAAACTGAAGTTGTTCTTGGAAAAGTGTCATTCTTCATGCTGAAAGTCGCCGCTTTGGAAGTTCAGGAGCTATCCATTGAATTCAACCTAAACTGTCCCCAGGATTTCCCTTCCTACAAGAAGGTGAGAACTGTTACTGTCCCAACACTTGCTAATTATGTTGTTCCCTTTTCTGCCAAAGGAAAAGAGGTTGTTATTGTGGAAGATACAACTAAAGGACTTACGGTACCACCATCAGTTTTTGAAATTGGATTGAGTTTGAAGTCTACCCCCATTAACTTGATCTCAAAGGAGACGCAGACGAAAAGCTCGAATAGCTGCTAAAGCAGAAATTCCAAAAAGGACATCTGATGATGAGTTTCCTCATGAGGATGAACTTGGATTACTTGAGGCTTCTCTGCACCTGCAATGGAGTAGGTTTCAAATGTTAATGAATACTAATGGATATGAAAGTATTCAAAAGATTGTTGCTACATTACCATCATTTAGTTAGGAGAGGGAGAAGCCAGCTCCTATCACTAAAGTCTGTACATTGTTCTAGAGATTGGCCACTAAAGAGGATGTTTATTCATTCAACTACTTAAACGAGTGGGATGCCCAGTTTCCCCTCAGATGAAAAAAAGAGATTTTAAGGGATGTAGGATCTGCACGATAGTCTCAGAAGTCAATTGAAGTTTTACGAGCTTGTATTCCTATCAGGTTCTGTCTGGGGTGTCGAGTTGATACTACCATTACTACCACAGCTTTTGCTCCTATTGCTATCCCAAGAGCTGCTAGATGTTAACAAGCCAAGTCACGTCTGGGTCTGAGAGTAATGTCAGTTGCTGCTCGTAAGATGACCCTAAAAAAGGAGAAGACAAAAAAATCACCCGATAATGTCTTTGATACGCACCGTGAGTAGCATGCCTCTCTTCAGTATACCAATGCCTCCATTGAAACACTCTATCTCAAGACATCACCGCCAAAGAAGAAGGTATGGATACACAAGGTCACTGTACCAATACGACAGATTTGTATTATCCAGAGTTTTGGTAAATCTAAGTGCATCAATCAACCTAATGAATCTATGAACATTGACATATTTGGATATTGAAGCTCAAGAGCTTACAGTCGATAAAATTATGTTAAGAGGATTTAGCCAGAAGAGAGAAAGAGCCCTTGGATCGATTACACTATAAATGAAAGTTGGAGAATTAATAAAAACTATAAAATTCTACATCATCGATGCAGAAACCTCTTTCAATGCTTTACTTGGATGACCATGGATTCACGAGCATAATATGGTCCCTTCGTCTCTACACCAATGCATCAAATATTTCAAAGAGGGGCTAGAACATTGTATTAAATGTTATTTACAACCATTTTCAGTTCATGGAGTGGGCATTCACGAAGAAGTAGCCTACTACGCACCTCTAAAGAGAAATGTCTTTTCCCGTTAATATATGGCAAATAAAGTACAAGATTCAGAACAATCACGAAGAGAAGGCCATTTAACTTCACTTCGATGATCTACTACCTTTTCTTTACAATAAGCTGTTAGAGGTTCTTTGAGCCCATACACCGTGGATGAGGAAGAACCAACATGATTATTGAACAGACTAGACCAACCATCAACATCGATATGAATGAAAATTCATATGAAGAAAGCTCCGAGTAGAGAATGATGACGATAAAATAGAAAAAACCACATGATGAGATTTCCTTGGAAGATGTGGAGAAAGATGAATATGATTCGATGTATGATCAGATCAACAACTATGTGAATTTCGTGACCCTAACTCCAATCTACCCTCAAAATGTTGAGAGTTTAAAGGTCAAAGAAGTCTGTAGTGTTGGTTTCAGGTCAATCAAGTTTTACCGTGCTTCACATTCTACTAGTTTTGAAAATCATGAAAATTTGGAAGAGGATTCTAATAAATTAATGGAATTACCTTTTGGTTACTTTTCTCCTTATGTACAAAAAATTAATCCAACAAGGATATGTGCGAAAACAAATGCCAAAGATTAAGTTACAACTTTTTTAAAAATTATGGAATGTTAAAAGTCAAACCCCTAACTCGAAAGAAAGTCTCGGATTTGGTACTCTAGGACTAGTTGAAGACTCAGAATTTAGCATGGTTGTTACTAGAAGATTAGAAGAGGATTGCCTCGATGCAGAGGATGACTCTCAAGATTAGTTAATAAAATATGCCCCACCAGAATTTGAAGAAGAAATTAAGTCAACAATGGATGAATTGAAAGAAATCAATCTCGGGACTGAGGAATAGCCTCAACCCACATTCATAAGTTCCTTACTCAATGAGGAAGAATTCACAAAATTGATATAATTATTATCAGAATTTAAAGATTATTTTGCTTGTAGTTATGATGAGATGTCATGACTGTCAGTAGAAGTTGCAGTTCATAAACTCGGGGTGGACAAAGAAATGATCCTAGTAAAACCAGCTCTCAGAAGAATGCACCTCGAGATAGAGTAACAAGTCATTGCCAAGGTGAAGAAATTTATGGATGCTAACTTTGTAAAAGAAGATAAATACCCCACATGGTTAGCCAATATTGTACCGGTTAAGAAGAAAAATGGACAAATTCATGTCTGTGTTGACTCAAGGATTTAAACAAAGCATGTTGAAAAGATAAGTTTCCATTGTTAATACCAGAATTAATGGAGGACATCACATCGACACATGAGATTTTGTCTTTCATGGATGGATTGTGAAGATATAACCAAATCAAAATGGCTTTAGAAGATGCAACACTTATGAACTAGGACAGATTTCTCCACACCTCCACACTCAACCAAACTCCAATTAACTGTGCAAACACCATCCTCATAGTGAGAGGAGTTGATTCCCCATAAAAGCCTTATCATAAATAGCCTCTAACATAGTTCTAGACCAACACTTAAAATTGAGTTCAATCAAAATCATATCTAGACAATTCACTAGGGCCTTAGAACTTCATTTGAAGGTTCTTTGGGTCCATTCAAAGCTGCCACAACCATATTATTGAGGCCTGCCCTTTTCGACAAAGGTATCAAACCTCAACCCTAATTCAAGCCTATTTTGATTCTTCATACGTATTTATTGTATTTCATACCATATAAGTTGATGCAGGTTTAGAAACAAACCCCATATGATTTGGTTGAGTCTAGCTTGAGATCTTAAGGTTTTAGTGTCAATGGCTCACGGTTTAGGTCACTTAGGGACAATGAAGGAAAGTCATCTGAGCGTGCCTTTATTCAATGGATTGAGGAGATCAAGCTAGATAAACTCTTGGAATGAAAAGGCGAGTCATGTGGCAGCTAAGGTGGTTGGTGGCTGTCCCCAATAACTGCTTATACACAATAGTATAACAATAATTCTGTTTATATTTTTCACTTATTTTTCTTATTTCACAACAAAACCAAAAACTTGATAATGCAGAAAAAAAAGAATTTAACTTTTAATTTATATATAATGGGATACTACACAAGTATACATATTGTTATCAAGTAATATAAGACTTTTTGATTAAGAACTGAGGGTAGAACCCACAGGGAAAATGTGAAATATGCTCTTTTGGAAAATTTTCTATTTTTAAAAAGATAATTATTTAAACTAAAGACGTTTTTGCAATAAAGAAAATTAAATATTTTTGGTAATTTTAATATTTTGACAAAAACAAAACAAACTTAAAAAGATAACTTCACTTTTTGTAGAAGGAAAGCTGTACTTATGAAAATATCTTTCTCCTTATGATTAATTAGTATTAAGTATAGGAATTCTATTATGAAAGTATGCATATTGTGTTGTGCCAGATAAAAGAAAAAATATTCTTTACCCTTACTAGAGATGCTACAATGAACATTGGTTAATGTAAAGTTTGAATAATTCTGAAGACCGGCTAGGTCGGGAAGATACTAGATCTCACTCTAGAGTTCCCTCGATTCTCTCCACCTAGGGGCTAACATCTCGTATCAGAACCTAAAATAATAAACCAAGTTGGGGGATTTAACATCTCACTTTAAAGTCCTCTAACTCTACACCCTTCAATGAATATTTCCATATTTATTTACACTCAATCATTTGAACTACTTTTTCATTCATACAACGTCATGAGATTCTTTCCAATTATTAATTGAGACAATACCAGCCCAGTTTTTGCATGTTCTTACAACAAATTTTAACATCCGGATTGGCCAAATCAAGAAGTAAATGAAGTACATGGATTTAAATCATCATAACTTCTTCCAAAATTAAAGATCAATACTCTCCACAACTTCCATCCAACACTTAATGACTTATCATTTCATGAAGAAAGATAAAGAAAACTATTTTGAATCTACGGAGAAAAAAAAAACCACACTTTAGTTTAAAAGTAAAAATCATTGTTAAACCAACAAAAAGTTCAATTTAAAACCAAAAGTAGTCTAAAACAAAAGATTAAAAATTATCTTAAGTCCTCCAACAAACTCTTGAAATTCTTTTTACAACACTCTCAATATAAAACTAAAATAAAAAAGGATAAATATGTGGTGCCTAAAAATCTCTCCAGCTAACTCCCCAAATTTAGAACTTTCAAGACTTTCCCAGTACTTTCAGGACCCCTTTTAAAGTCTCAATCTTCCTTCTTTTATAATTCTCTAAAAGGTGCTTTGGTATCTCTTCAAAATGTGTCTTGATTCGATGTATTTCCACAAGAGATGCATTCTTTGGTAATAATTTTCGTCCACAGTGGTTGTAACCACCTACTAAGCCCATAGGTGCCTCAAAAACCTCTTCAAAAATATTTAAAACAAAATTTACGCATTCAATAACTGCCACTAGCGCTTAAGCGTGGGGCCTCTTGCACTTAGGCGTAGCCTTCTCTGTTTAACTGACGCTAAGCGTCGGATCTTGAGGCTTAGGCGCCAAAAAACTTTTACACATTTTTCATCCTTTTTCACTCTTTTAAGCATTTTTCACCTTTTTATCTGTACCTGAAAGAAAAAAAATAAAAATACCTTTCATTAAAGCACAATATCTCAAAAATAGGTATAAAAATGTGTCTAAAAACACTATATATTTTAGGTGTATCATATCTAAAAAATAAGTATAAAAATGTGTCTAAAAACACTATATATTTTAGGCGTATCAAAATCTCCCAAACTTAAAATGTTACTTATCCTCAAGTGACACTTCAATGTTTAAGAACTAAATATATATGATATGTATTTGAGTTTCTTTAGAAGTTACTAAAATTTAGATTGAGAAATATAGTAGTCCAATTTAGAAAAAATATTCAGTGAATAAAACCAACTTAAAGTTTAGAAATTTCTAATGTTAAGGAAGTTGAAAATATGAGTTCCTATCTAATTCAGAAATATTGTAAGTCTTCCAAATTTATAATTTAGTTCTTTTATTATCTCCACCTAAAAATTTTTTTATTAAGAATAGTTTTACTTACAATATTATACTTATAAGCTTAAGATTTTCTCAAGTCTTATACTTTAAAAAGATCAAATGTAGAACCAATTTTTGATTAGGCACTAATCCTCAAGCTTCTCTTCCCTTATATGTTTTTCCTTTTCTTTTTCTTTTTCGTTTCTTTTTTTTCTTTTTCTTATCTTTTCTTCTTTTTCTCTTTTTCTTTTCTTTTCTTTTTAGGCAGGGATTACTATATCTGGATAGGTCTTTAATAAATTTGAATTCTACTTTTCCTTTCCTAAAAGAAAGGCTTGACACAAAACTTTTACTTATAGATATAATAACAGCTTTGAAAATTATTTTTAATAAAAGAAATTTAACTATTAAAAATAAAAGCCTAAATTTCTAAAATTTTAAAAAATACAATGTTTTTTACTAAAGATAGTTACTTATATTAATCTTTTTCTACACTAAAAACTTTTAACTTAAAGTACTCAAAATTTCAACTAAATTCACTTGCTCATTTTTAAAACAAAATTTTACTTCCCTAATATAACTTTATATACGTGATCAATTTTTCTTTTCAAATCAAATTCACTTGTAGTTCATTTAAGAACAAATAAAATTAAAGTTTTGAAAATACTTTTCATCCCCCTACTCCAAACTTCAATTTTTAACAGATTAAACAGTTTAGTATCAAATATATATAAGCACGAATGAAAATTATAATAACTGCTAACAGGATTTTTTATACCCTAATGATACAAGTATAAAACTAAAAACAGGAGTCAAATTAATTTTGATCAAATTTTTGAATATTTTCATTTCAATTGAACATGTAGAGATTCAATAGACTTCTAAAAGGTGGCTATAAACATAAAAGCAAACTAACATACTAACTTGACTTTACAATCTAAACATAAAAACAAACTCACAAACTTGATGAAAGAAAAATACATGGTAGCGATTTTCTAAGTTTCAAATTTAAGATTTACGCTAGCAAGATTTTCTTCTTTACAAAAGACATAGAATTAAGTTAAATTCTAAACTAACTAAATAACAAAACTCACAATAGTTACTACACTAGAATTTTAAAACAAACTACTAACTAACACAAACATCACAATACACATAAAAATAAAAGTCGCACACATCACAATGTCTAAACAAGTACACAAACATAAATGTCTCAAGTCCAAAACATGAAAACACATCACATCACAATTCTCACTTAAACATAAAAGTCTAAACCACATCACATAGTTCAAATCAACACACAGATGCAAATGTACCAAGCCTAAACCACATAATTCATATCATATTACAATCATAAAAATAAATCTCTCAATTCTACTCCTCATCCTTTGAATCACCGCTATCCCAAAGTTTTACAAGCTTATAATCAGGGTATTTAGGATATGGAGGAAATTACACTCCTTGGTTACCTATAATGAGGCTCTCCAAAGATGAGTGAAATTTCTCTTCATAATCACTTCTTCTCCTATTATACATATCAGTATGATCTGCTAAACACTCTAAATTTTGTACCTTATTAGCGGTATAGTTAATATTATCCATCAACCTCTACAATAATTGATATTGGGTCTCAGTAGACTCATCTGTAGATGTAGAAGCACGTGAGCAAGATGGTCTAGATGTAGAAGCAACAGATGTCTCCATTCCATAGCTCCTAAAAAATCCTCATCTCCAGCCAAAAATAGAATGCTCAGAATCAGTCTTCACATTCACCTTAATGATGGGCTTTAGAGGTAACAACACTTCCTCCCAGCTTTCATATTTAACTCCAACTTGCTCACAGAAATAAAAGATCAAGGAAGCAAATCACAGACCTGCAGTAGTAATGGCAGTGGCAAAACTGATGATAGTCAAACAAATCAAAGCTCATATGTTGATAAGCTTTCTTTCCCGGATACAATAATTTAACATCACTCTCTATCTTGTCACTTCACTGAGATGATTTGTTGGTAGCAGAAGAGTAGAAATAAAATAGTGCCAGGCCTTTGAAGGTGCACATAACTTTGAAGTTGGGAAGTTGACTCTGCTCTCATTAGTGATCTTCCAAAGTCCTCTTCCAACAGTCAAGTAAGAAATAATCTCGTCTAACTCTGCTTCAGTCGGACTATAATTTGCATAAAAACATAATGTATCAGGTGGCAGATGATAAAACAAGTTGATTACCTCCAGTGAAAAAGGTACCAACTTTCCTCGAACCATGACTCTATTGTCTTAGCCTCAGGGAGATTTGCATAGAACTCCCTAACAACATAAATAATCACCACAGGAGAGAAACAGTAGAATCATTCCCACTTTTGGTGAACAATCAATTCCTCTACGTCTTCACCTGGATTCCTAAAACACCGCTCCTGAATTAATTTCCGTGATTGCAACGCATCAATGTACTATTCCTGAGCCTTCGAACTAACAAATTTACTCGAATAGAAAGGGATCTTTCCTTTGCTCCTCTTCATTCTTGGTGCCATTCTAAAAATTTAATAAATTCCCAAAATAACTTCAAAAATTAAGTTTAAATTACTAAACTAAACTTCCAAAGTATAAACTACACTTCCCATGCAATTTTCATAGATCCTTTTCTCATTTTTCACAATGAATAATGAATTTATGAATTTCTCCAAATGTGCTCAAAATACATAGTGAAAATCCAAAATTTTTGCATAAAAGTAAAGCTCTTACCTCAAAGAACTTGGATCTAGCAAATTTCACATGATTCTATAAAGAAATCTTCACTTTAGATGTGCCCTAGCCCTAAAAAATGACAAACTCGAGAGGTTGAAGGTGATAGTGGCGTTAAAAATGGTGATTTTCGGGCTGAAATTTCACTTTTAACCATTTACGAATTGGTTTGTGTGAACCAGCTCTTAAGCGGGGGTAAATGGAGCTTAGGCACCTACCTCTTGGGTTGGCTTGCGCTTAAGCGTGACATGTGGAGCTTAGGCGCCAGTGCATGATTTTTAAAATTTTTAAATTAAAGTAAAATGCACAATTTGCCTAAGTAAACCACCACTAAATGGTCTCATAGCACTTAAATTACTATTTTTAACTATTTATAACTCCTCTCTCTCTCAAAATTCTCCATAATAACTATTTAAATTCGAGGCTAAAAATAACACAAATTTTCACATAAATAAACTTATTTTCAAACAAGTCCAAATACCTTTAAACACTTAATTCTCACTCCAAATAGTCTTGGATGTGAAAATTTTTCTTAATACAAGTACATAACAATCATTTAACAATTAAACACATATAAGAAGTCATAAATACTAAAAACAAGACTTAAACACTAAACCACTTGAAAACTACAACTTCTAAGACACAAATTCTAACACTAAACTTACTTTCATTCTTCATTCGAAGGAACAAATTTCTGTCTTCCATAAGTCTCTCTAGGAATATAGAGTTCATAAAACGGACGGTGGTGACGAGCTTTGAAACTATCTTTTGCAATCCACTTCTACTTTATGAACATCGCCTTATTCGTTTCCTCTATATAACTTTTGTGGCTAAATTGCATCTTCAATTACCACACAATATGCTCTTGATGTGCATGCAACTCAAGTAGCTTGCCTTGGTCTCCAATAAAGCCATAGTACTCTCAATTTTGTTAATCTTCTCTGATATGCCTTCAATACTAACGACTAAGAAACTCTTATCCATCTCTTGTGCACTTTAAATAATGAACTTCTTCGTCATGGTTTCTTCCTTCTTCTTCAAATCCATCTCCGATGAAGACATTTTCTCTAAATCTCACTTTCTTTTAGACTTTTAGGGCTAGAAATGATCTGGGATGAAATTTCTTCACAAAACCCTTCTATTTATAGGCCTAAATCCTTCCAATAACTCCTAGACACGTTTAGAAACTGCCTTAGCATGTTTTTACAAACTAATTGGCGATTAAACCTTCTAGTACATTAATTTTGCACATGTGTTTAAAATTTCACGCTTAAGAGTCGGATCTGTCGCTTAAACGCTAGTGCACATTTTTGCACTAGTCAACTTAACATCCAAATTCTCCTTCTAACATGTCTTAGTCACTAAATAAAATTTTAAAATCTTTACTAACACATAATAGTTTCAAAAATACTTCCCCAATTTGTTTAATCACACAAAAGACAACAGTCAAAATAAAAACACTCTGATAACTATGGGTTGCCTCCCACAAAGCACTTGGTTTTACGTCGTCAGCCCGATGTAACCAGTGCTTAATCTGGTTGACCCAACAACATTTCATCATTAAGTTTATGTTGATTCCCTATAAAATAAGGTTTCATTCTATGTTCATTAACTTTATATATTTTCTCAGACAAAGGATCTTTAATATCCACATCTCCATAAGGATAAACTTTTATCACAACAAATGGGCCCAACCACCTGGACTTAAGCTTGCCTGAAAAAAATCTTAACTTTGCATTATATAGCAAAACTTGTTCCTCTGGCTGAAAATTTTTTGTAAGAATCCTTTGATCATGCCACCTCTTCATCTTTTCTTTATAAATCTTGGCACTCTCATAAGATTCATTCCTTATCTCTTCAAGCTAATTTAATTGAAATATTATTTTCTCACCAGCATCTTTCAAATTATAATTAAACTCTTTAATCACCCAATATGATTTATGCTCAAGTTCACTAGGTATGTGAAAACCTTTCCCAAATATTAGTCTATTTGGGGACATTCCTATAGGAGTTCTATATGCAGTCCTATAAACCCACATCCCAAATATTAGCCTATATGAGGACATTCCTATAGGAGTTCTGTATGCAGTCCTATAAGCCCACAAACGCTTTCCCAAATATTAGCCTATATGGAGACATTCCTATAGGAGTTCTATATGCAGTCCTATAAGCCCACAAAGCATAGGTAAGTTTGACTGACCAATCCATTTTTGTTAGATTCACAAATTTTTCCATAATTCTTTTAATTTTCTGATTGGATAATTCAGCCGAACCACTTTACTGAGGATGCTAAGCAGTAACAATCCTATGATTTATATGATATTTCTTTAATAACTTCTCCATTATGGCATTTCTGAAATGACTTCCTCCATCAATAATGATAACTCTCGGCATCCCAAATCTACAAAATATTTTCATTTTCAAAAATTTTACGACACTTTGAGCATCACATCATTGTAAGGCAACAACTTCTGTCCATTTGGATACATAGTCCAATACTAATATAATATATAAATTTCTTAAAGATGGTATAAATGGTCCCATAAAATCTAATCCCCAAACATCAAATATTTTAACTCTTAGCATATAATTGAGGGGCATCTCATTTCTTCTAGAAGTATTGCCTACTCATTGACATCTATCACAAGTTCTGGTATAAGCATTAACATGTCTAAAAATTGTAGGCCAATAGAATCCAGATTGTAGAATCACAAATCCCCAAACCCTAATTTTGACCAAAACTCCCAAAATTACCCAAACTACTCACGTTTGTCCAAAAATCATCTCAAACCATTTGAAACAACCCTAACTGCCCAAAACTTTCCAAAATTGCCAAAATTACCGAAATATCTCTCATTTTGCAAAAATTACAAAAATATCCTTGGCGGCCCAAACATTCCCAAAACCCTCAAAATCATCTAAAATGTCCTTAAAGCCAATTTGGACCCTTCAATTAAACCTAATTTGATCAATTTGACAAACTTTGACCAAAAGCCTAAAATTATCTTTAAAGGCCTAATTTCCTCAAATTCACCCTAAATGATCGTCAAATTGACCCAATTTTCCCGAATTTCAATTCTAAATTCAATTTCATCTTGATCAAACTCAATTTAAACCAAATATAAGTCCAATTTACCCACATTTGAATCCAATTTCAACCCAAATCAAAAAGCCCCAATTTGGCCTGCAACCAAAATCCCACTCAATTGATCCCCCAAAACTTTTCAATTGCCCAAATTATGCATCATAAGCTCTTTGAAACATCTCCACACAGCAAATTAAACCCTCAATTGACCTTGTTCAACATTTAATTTCTCTCAATTTCAACCCAAGTCCAAAATTCCCAAATTTGCAGCAACGTAACCACATGCCCAAATTCCTTTAAATTGAACCTCCACATCAATTAAAAATCACTCCAAATCTTTTCTAAACTCTTTCTGACAATCATATACACCATCTTAATCAATTAATTGAGTCCAATGTCATGGCTAGCCCAACCCAAACCCAAATTCAAGCCAATTTGACCCAAATTGAACCCATGCACCAAAACTCACCATGCCATGCCAAATTGATCAAGACACAACTTCTATAGCCAACTTCTGGACTCTAGTAACCAAGCCAGCCCATCTAGCGTAACCTATGGAAGCCATGAAAAAATGGTCTCTTGATTTAGGGGATTTTATCCTTTTTTTGGCCTAAACCAAGAAATCATTGCCATCATACCAAACCATTTTGGGTTAATCATTATTAAACCTTCCCCTAGCTCACCTGGCTTCCTAACCACCTCCCCTGATTTGGCCAGCCACCCTACTCACTGGAAAACACCAAAAGCAAGAGCCCCATGCCTCCATCCAAACCCAAACTTACCCATCTCAGCTGACAAATTCCAATTGGCTTTGGCACTTTTAAACCCTCTACATAAGCATTGTTTTGCACCCATTAATTGGCCCTGGTATCCACCCTCAAGCATTTTATTTCAACCCTTCTCCCATGGCCAAAGAAGAAGTCAATCCAAATCCTTGGGGATAATTTGACCAATTGTTTCAAGACACTCTCCAAGAACTCCTAAGCTTAAGCCCACCATTTTTCCCCTCTAGATCCCATTATGAGAGCTCAATTTTGAGCTCAAAATTTTTGCTCAATACAACATAGACTTCACCACATCTCCACTCTCCACCAAACTCCAATTAGCTGTGCACACACCATCCCCAAACTGAGACGAGTTGATTCCCTACCAAAGCCCCCTCTTAAACAGCCTCTAACATGGCTTAAGCCAGCACCTGAAATCAAGTTCGATCAAAATAATATCTAGACAACTCACCAATGCCTAGGACTTCATCTGAATGTTTGTTGGGTCCATTCAAAGCTGCCACAACCATTTGATTGGGGCCTCCCCTCTCAAAGAAAGGTATTGAACCTCAACCCTAATCCGAGCTTATTTTGATTCTCCATATGTTTTTACTGTATTTCATACCATATAAGCCATATAAACATGTTTGTCTTGAGTAGATGAAGGTTTAGGAACAAACCCAATTTGATTTCATTGAGTCTAGCTCAAGATCTTAAAGTTTTAGTATGAACTGCTCCCAGGCTAGGTCGCTTGGGGACGATGAAGGAGAGTCATCTGATCACGTGTTTATTCAATGGACGGAGAAGATCATATCGGATGAACTCTTGGAATGAAAAGGCACGCCGCGTGGCAGCTGAGGTCATTGGCCGCGTCAAATAGTGAAACACCGTGTGTAAGGTTGGACGCGGACGAGGATGAGGTGGTGTAACTCATTTATCATAAAAAATATAGATTTTTTGGATTTTTTGAAATTCCTCAACTTGAAAAATCTATATATTTCTCTAGAAAAATTATAAAAATAAATGAAAAATACTCTCTTGCCTAGTGAACAGAGGAGAATAATGTGGACTAAAAATAAAAAATATTTATTGAATCTTCGATTTTTAATGAATTAAATACTATCTGAAGTATTTTAATTCAATATGATTAAACATTGCTCACCTTGGCTTGAAACTTTTAGGGTTCATTCCTTATGACAGAGGGTATGTTCTCTGATTTTTCCAAGGTCAGAGAGCATCTCTATGCTTCTAACCTTAATTTTCAAGCTAGGATGGATATTTTGACTTATTTTAATTATATAAATTAAAATGCTACTTGGAAAATTATGGGAATAATTTTAGTAGGATTTCAATGGTAAGAGAAGCTTAGAAAAAATGCCATGATGATTTGAATTATTTTGTACATTTCCATAGTTAATTAAATGTATATATCTTGCTTTAATTTATGTAAATTAAATACTAATTAAAAATTGACAAATTTAATTCCACACTATGTATAAAAATCATGAATACCTACAATAAAACTTTAAAAATTATTTGAGTAAGTTTGAGCACTAAAGTTGATTTTCTAAAAAACCTTGTATTTTGGTACAAATATAATTATGTTAAATCAAATACACTTGGAAAAATTATGAAAGTATTTTTTGAGTTCCTTGTTATCAGGGGCACTTAGGAAAAATAATTTTTTTTTAAAAAATACTTGATTTTTTAGCTTTATTTTGAGTTTAAAATAATTAAAAATATTTAATAATACCAAAAATACAAAAATACTTCAAAATGTGCCTAATTGTTCCTTGATCACTTAAAACTCATTAAGATATTTTTTCCTAATTTTTCTAAGTTAAAAGTAAATTTTTAAGAGCTTAAAAATAAATTTTTCTTAATTTTCCATTAAAATAATTATAATAATTAAATTAAAAAATTCTAAAAATACAAATTTTTTTCTCTGAGTTATTTGAACTCAGAGAGGTTTAATAAAAACACAAAGATAAGTTTGTTAATTAGAACCTTATTTTATATTTAATTAAATCATTAAAAAGGATTCATAATCAAATATAAATGATGGAGATTTAATTCAAAAAAATCATGGAATTTTTTTTAAGCATTTCTCTGACCTAAGGGGACCTCTAATAATTTTTTCATGAATAAAAATTTATTTTCGATAGTTAAGTAAATCAATTTGGAAAATAATACTTTCTAATTTTAAATAATTATTTATATTAAATTAAATTTTGAAAATCCACATTTTCTACTCTGATGTTTTAATTGATCCATGGACGGGACACTCTAAAAATTCACAAAGTAATTTGACTTTTGATTAATGAGTTATGAGGTTATGAGCTCTAAAAGCAAAGGGATAACTTTAGATTTTGGTGCTTAAATCAAAATTTAGGATTAACAAAGGGAAAATTGCTGATTTTGATACTAATGAACATGCTTGGATGATTGAAATACAATGGGATTAAGGGTAGGAACTCACTTGCCACATTTTCTGAAATAAGAACAAAATTGTAATTTTCTTAATTATCATGACTTGGAATTCAATCAAAATTAAACAATTCTCAAGTAATGGGTTTGAGTTAGGAAGATAATATTTCATTAATTTTAAGCCCATAATTGATGGCAATGTGATCTATCAATAAGAATGCATGTTACTTAAATAAAAAAATTTGCTAGTTACCAATTCACCTATTGTGATTGTTCAGGGCTTGGTAGTGACCTAGACTTGACAATTAAACTCATTTGATAAAATTTAGATGTTAATAAGATTGATGATTAACACCTTTTTACACTACAAGCCCAATTTTAATTGTGGGTACCAAAACCTTTAATGACTCAGATCTGCCTTAGGGGGCACAACCCACATAACTCTGAAGTAAAATATAAATTGATTAATTGAGTGTCTTAGCCTCAGGATAAACAAAACATTAGGTTTCTTTGAGCAATGGGATAACCTTAACTTATCCTTGGATGGTTAATAAAACGATATGATAAGTTCAAAATGAATTAAATAAATTTCAAGAAATCTTCAAAATGATTAAGGGTAATGCTCCGAGCACTTTAAAATCTCATAAATAATTTGAAGGACAAATTGAACTTATTATATTTTGTTCTAAAATCATCCACTAAGATCCTCTGAGACTCAATAAAGTCATAACTTAGGGTTTGATAGCTATACCTTCATCTACTCCAGCAATTTAATTTCCTTGCAAAATTATATACATATTGCGAAAACTAATGTTTTAGGTGGAGGAGCGGGAAGAATCGATAGGTACGCTTTTAAGTTATTGCATTTACCTTTTTGTACCTCTTTTTTCTTTCTTGCATGCTTAAGGTCACCCAACGTCTTAAAAAAAAATAAAATTAAAAAATTAAATAAGATAAAATTCACCGCCACAACAATCAAAATTTAAGACAACTCAAAATTTAATCACAACAAAACAAACGAACAAATGCAACTAAATTAAAATGTCTATATCGGATGATCGAGAGTCCATCAGAGGAGGTAACCTACGGTTGTAAATGAGATTTACCATAGTTTAACTGAAAGTCATTAAGTTGAGTTTAGTAAATTCATTTGGACTAAGTGAATCCGATGAAAATTTTATAGTGTTAGAATGAGGAAACCGTAGGATCCTAACCGGTGTCGGTCTAATCAACTTTAACATTCCCCATAATATTTAAAGAAACTTAACCTTAGCAAACACTTGATTTGACATCATGACTCGACACATAAGAAAACTTAAACTCGCCACGTTGAGGAGCATGGATCTAGCATTGTGAGCAGAACGACCATCTTCACCAGCTAAACCATTATGTAGAATTAAACAACAAGCCATAGGACTTCGAGGTTTTCCTCCTAGTGCGACATAAGTCCTCAACTTTTCTTTAGGCCTTTGTATAGCTCTGCTATACAATATATCCTCTAAATTATTTTAGGATTCTAAGGTTATCATACGTCATGACCTAAATCCTCACATCTTCAAGGCTATTTGTGTGATCATCTCACACAAATGTAAGCCCTAATTAATAAAACTAGGAGGATGAAACATTTAAATAATTTCTCCTCTAAATTTAACCCAAATAGTAGGATAGCTTGGGAAGTCACCAAGGTTCTCCTCAGGATCCATGAAATCCCCTAGTCCTTCTTCCTTTGGATTCCAAAGATAAATGTTCTAAATTTTAGTCATTCCCCTATTACACCTCTTTGTCCAATCTTTTGAAAAGTCTTATCCTTTGAACTCCTTAAAGAGAATATCTACTATTTTTTTGAAAAGTTTTCTTAGGTAACTTCGGTTATCTAAGATGTAATTAACTATAAAGGCTTGCCTTTATAAGAAAATTTCAAGAACCCAGCTTAATATAAACCCTATTTAATTTTTCATATTAAATAGGGGAACTTGTCAACTTATAATGGAATGGTTTCACAGAACAAATGGATGTCATATATTTCTTAGTTTATTTGATTGAGCCTCACTATCAAGTCATGCATTTATCTTTTGAGATAGATACATAGCTTGAGGTGTAGGTCTCTTTCATCTAAACTTCGAAAGATATGAGATCAATTTGATTTCATATTTCTCCAAACTATATATATATATATATATATATATATATATATATATATATATATATATATATATATATATAT
>JXCR01045523.1:11863-23787 GCA_002079205.1 Phalaenopsis hybrid cultivar | reverse complement strand
TATATATATATATATATATATATATGATGGTGGATGTTGGACCTAGCTGTGCTCTGCTAGGGTTTTGGCTGTGATGGAGCTGTTTGGAGGTGCTGTGGAGCTGGGTGAAGTAGTTCATTTTCTCTTCAAGGAGCCTCTAAGGGTTGTGGAGTCTGTTAGAGTGGCCCGGACAAACTTATTTTGATCATTCATCACTGTTCCATTGGTTTGCTAAAGGAGTTTGCTGCTCTTTGCTTCATTGAGTGAAGCAGTTACTGTTACATTGATTAGCTGAAGTAGCAAGTCTTTTCTTGCCCCTCCAGTTTAGGGTTTGACTCTGGCCTGGAGTTGATTGCTTCATCTGTTAGCTGAGGTTCTGTGTTTCCTGCTATTCTTGATCCCTGATAATTTGTTGGCTGGTTCTTTTGAAGCAAGTCACTTCTCAGGTTTTATTGATTTTTGTGTCTCTGCTGCTTCTTAAGGGTGTTGTTGGTGGTAACCATGACCACCCCTATTGATTTGGAGACAAATTTGCAATTGACTAAAGCCACTTATGTTGGGGTTGTAGGAAACCCTTCTCCTCCCTTAGTGGATCCTGATCTCCTAGTGTTCCCTAAGGAATTTCACAACGCTGCTTCAGGGAGGGGTTCAAAATCTTCCATACATCCTGTGGGATCTAAAGATGGGGAACCAGCTGCTCTTTTCTCTGACCAGAATATTTTTGTACTGAACTTGGATGTTCAGTTCACACTCATTGGTAAATTTAGTCTAGGGCACTGTTGACCTCATTTTTTGTTGAGGTTTAGTTTTTCCTCTTTAGTAGCCTAGAGTCTAGCCATAGGACTTTTCATGTTGACTATTCCTAGAAAACTAGACATGGCACCCTCACCATTAGAAATTCTACCCTCTTCTTTACTCAACCTAAAGTTCCACATGTTGGTCTCAACCTCTAAGTACTCAGTAGGTGGGGTCACTATGGGGGAAACTCAAGATGAGTCACCCTTAAGATTGCTAGACCTTATGGTTGACCTTGGGTGTTGGTCTAGAGCTAAGGTACTCACTACACTAATCTGCACCCACAATCACTCACAACCATGAACTCAAATTTCTAGCCTAGATCCCTTGATCTTTTGGGATACTCATGTAGATGGTCCCCTAAACCTACTAGCCCTAGGATTATGGTTTAGGTAAGACCACTATATAGAGGACCCAAAATGGGGTTTCCTTTGGTCCATTGCTTTTTGGTGATGATTGGTACCTCAACTCTACCAAAATACACCCCCTAATTACCAAAATTGCCCTCTTTGACCCAAAATTCCAAAAATTCCAAAAATTCCCAGAAAATACCAATAAATCCCTAATATTACTAATTTCATTTATTTAAACTACTCCATGACCCAATTTGGCCAATTTGACCATCTTCNTGAGGGTGACCACTCAAGACGACGTGTCACGTAAGGGTAAAAATGTGATAGCAGAACAAGATCCGATTGAGGGGCCCAGCCGACTGCCCTCCATGATAGCTAATCCAGCAAGGGGCTTAATAGTTGCCCACAGTGAACAGCTACCAAATACTCCACTCGCAGAACACAACACAGAATTGCAAGCCGAAAGAAACAGAGAGCCTTTCTGCGACAGGAGCACAAGCGCTAAAGAAATGTAAGCGGTTCTCTTACCCCCATTCCCGAGGGACATATCTACGATCCAAATCTGAGAGAGACTTTTGCCAGCCTGGCCACTACAGATGAAGAATCAGGATTTCGGACAGGATCAGATGTACCCCTGGTCCCAGATATATTGTGCAGAGGTTGCCCAACATGCCACGTCGAGATACCAGCCAGGACATCAGTCACGGGTGCATTTATAGAATGCCCGGACTGCAACATTCTACATCTACAGCGTTTCAGTACCTTAGAAGAATACACGTCAAGCACCAACAAGTCTGAGACTCCAGATTTTGTGGCAAACAAGCCGTATCTTCCATTGGGGACGGATCAATGCACACCGCAGAGCCCAGGATCATACATCCCGCTTGAGGCTGAATCTCATATTCTGGATCGGCCAGCACCGATTTGGATTCCTGCCGAAGCTCGGAGGAAGGAACGCTCTAGGAAACTGCCAACTCCCGGAATGGTAGAATACTACAAAATAAGTACGGTAAACAAAACAGAATATGAGTTCTACGAAGAGGTTCAAGGAAAGTTTATCAACATATTGGAAGGCCTGGAGCTATATACAAGGGTTTTCTCTGAAATTAATGAAAGAAGCATCCTGGACTACATCTTTAATTTGATAGATAGAGGTCGAGCAAGCCTTCTCATGGAAAGAACGTACTCCGAGTCGAATAAATGGATGCGGGGAAAGGGAAGAATCACCATCCAGTGCGGATGTTGCTACAATTTTACAAATGATAGACAGGGGAATCCGCCTGGGATCTCAGATGTGACCAAGTGGATCCGTTACCCTCGATGATAAAGTGGATGATAAAGAGAATGGTCAAGTGGAATATCCTACCTGTCACTTGCATTCCTAACAGTTGCATCATCAACATTTACAAAAAAGGTGACTGCATTCCTCCGCACATTGACCATCATAACTTTGTGAAGCCTTTCTGTACGGTCTCATTCATGTGTAAGAGCAATATTTTGTTTGGAAAAGAAATCGATATAATCAGCTCTGGTGAATTCAGATGAGCTGTGGAGATTCCTCTTCCAGTTAATTCAGTACTTGTTCTTAAGTGCAATGGTGCAGACATTGCCAAACACTGCATTCCAGGAGTACGACACTATAGGGTGTCCGTGACCTTCCGCAGAATGGATGACAGTAAGATACCATTTGGATTCCAGCAAGACCCGGAGTTGGAGGAACTGTTTCCTTATGAGCTGTGAGAAGGTTGTACCTCTGAATACATGCAAAGGGAACTCTTATCCTGGAGCATGACTCAGAAGGTCTGCTTGATCAAGAGCTCGATATACCAAGCGCAGAGGACTCACTTGTTTTCTTTTAACAAGCATGACATGTATCTGATGTAATCAGTCTATGATGTACTCATATCTTGAGAAGACTCTCAATGCATTTCAGCATGTGTTACATGATGTACTCTCTTTGAGGCATTAGCCTATATTTGATCTGTAGTATCTTTATTGAAGCAGATTAGTGGAAATTTCTCTCAAGTTGTGCCTTTTTGTCAATTGCCTTTTTGTACGATGGATGAAAGCCGCAAACCATGCAATGGTTCGGAGTTCCAATGAGAAAAGAACGAAACGACAAATTTTCAACAATAAATAAAACACAAATAAAAGATAATTGTAATAAGTAAATAACAAAACAATTTTCTTTGAAAAATCAACCAATTGAAATTAAAATTTTAAAATTACATTTTTGAAAAATCAATTGTGACGAAAGCAACAAGAAAATAAAACAAACTTGTTGAGTGGATACTTCCATTTTTAGAATTTCCTAATCTTTGTGCGCTCAGCACAACCATCGTTATCTACACTAACTCTCTACTCATCCTCGCAAAATTTCACATTCTGCACAAAACTCCACGAAGATTTACAAATCTTCTTCAAAATCAACATTTCCACATGACACACTACCGCAAATTCAACATCACAAGCACTTTGTAAATTCCAAATCACATCTTCAAATCAGTACCTAAATCCTGATTCTCATTTCTTTGAATTCATAACTAAATTTCATTTCTCTCATCTTCGGATTGATACTTACATTTCAATTCTCATTTCTGAATCAGTCCTAAATTTCTGATTCCCTACGTTTGAGGTCGGTCCTCACATTCCGACACCTTTTAAGAATTGACCTACATATCAATTCGCATTTCTGAATCAATCCTAAATTTCTGATTCATTACATTTGAGGTCGCCTACATTTCAATTCTCATTTCTGAATCAGTCCTACATTTCTGATTCATTGCATTCGAGGTTGATCCTCACATTCCGACACCTTCTTTTGAGAATTGACCTACATTTCAATTCTCATTTCTGAATCTGTCCTAAATTTCTGATTCTTTACATTTGAGGTCGGTCCTCACATTCGGACACCTTCTTTTGAGAATTAACCTATATTTTATTTCTCATTTCTGAATCAGTCCTAAATTTCTAATTCTCTATGTTTAAGGTCGGTACTCACATTCCGACACCTTCTTTTGAGAATTGACCTACATTTCAATTCTCATTTCCTAATCAGTCCTAAATTTCTGATTTTCTACGTTTGAGGTCGGTCCTCACATTCCGACACCTTCTTTTGAGAATTGACCTACATTTCAATTCTCAATTCCGAATCAGTCCTAAATTTCTGATTCTCTACGTTTGAGGTCGGTCCTTACATTTCGATACCTTCTTTTGAGAATTGACCTACATTTCAATTCTCATTTTCGAATCAATCCTAAATTTCTGATTCTCTACGTTTGAGGTCGGTCCTTACATTCTGACTCCTTCTTTTGAGAATTGACCTACATTTCAATTCCTATTTTTGAATTAGCCCTAAATTTCTGATTCTTTACATTTGAGGTCGGTCCTCACATTCTGACACCTTCTTTTAAAAATTGACATACATTTCAATTCTCATTTCCGAATGTATCCTAAATTTTTTATTCTTTACATTTGAGGTCGGTCCTCACATTCTGACTCCTTCTTTTGAGAATTAACCTACATTTCAATTCTCATTTCCGAGTCAGTCCTAAATTTCTGATTCTCTACATATGATGTCGGTCCTCACATTCCGACACCTTCTTTTAAGAATTGACCTACATTTCAATTCTCATTTCTGAATCAGTCCTAAATTTCTGATTCTCTACGTTTGAGGTCGGTCCTTACATTCCGACACCTTCTTCTGAGAATTGACCTACATTTCAATTCTCATTTCTGAATCAGTCATAATTTTTTTATTGTCTACGTTTGAGGTCGGTCCTTACATTCCGACATCTTCTTTTAAGAATTGACCTACATTTCAATTCTCATTTCCGAATCAGTCCTAAATTTTTTATTCTCTACGTTTGAGGTCGGTCCTCACACTCGGACACCTTCTTTTGAGAATTGACCTACATTTCAATTCTCATTTTCGAATCAGTCCTAAATTTTTGATTCTTTACATTTGTGGTCGGTCCTCACATTCGGACACCTTCTTTTAAATTGACCTACATTTCAATTCTCACTTCCGAATCAGTCCTAAATTCTGATTCTTCACATTTGTGCAATCTTTCGAATCAGTCCTAAATTCTGATTCTTCACATTTGAGGTCAGACCCTACATTCCAACACTTTCGTTTGAGAATTGACCATTTCAATTCTCATTTCCGAATCAGTCCTAAATTTCTGATTCTTTACATTTGAGGTCGGTCCTCACATTCCGACACCTTCTTTTGAGAATTGATCTACATTTCAATTCTCATTTCTGAATCAGTCCTAAATTTCTGATTCTCTACGTTTGAGGTCGGTCCTGACATTCTGACACCTTCTTTTGAGAATTGACCTACATTTCAATTCTCATTTCCAAATCTGTCCTAAATTTCTGATTCTTTACATTTGAGGTCGGTCCTCACATTTGAACACCTTCTTTTGAGAATTGACCTACATTTCAATTCTCATTTCTGAATTAGTCCTAAATATTTGATTCTTTACATTTGTGGTCGGTCCTCACATTCGGACACTTTCTTTTGAGAATTGACCTACATTTCAATTCTCATTTCTAAATCAGTCCTAAATTTTTTATTCTTTACATTTGTGGTCGGTCCTCACATTTGGACACCTTCTTTTGAGAATTGACCTACATTTCAATTCTCATTTCTGAATCAGTCATAATTTTTTGATTGTCTACGTTTGAGGTCGGTCCTGACATTCCGACACCTTCTTTTAAGAATTCACCTACATTTCAATTCTCATTTCTGAATCTGTCCTAAATTTTTGATTCTCTACGTTTGAGGTCGGTCCTCACATTCGGACACCTTCTTTTGAGAATTGACCTACATTTCAATTCTCATTTCCGAATCAGTGCTAAATTTTTTATTCTTTACATTTGTGGTCGGTCCTCACATTCGGACACTTTCTTTTGAGAATTGACCTACATTTCAATTCTCATTTCTGAATCAGTCCTAAATTTCTAATTATTTACATTTGAGGTCGGTCCTTACATTCCGACACCTTCTTTTGAGAATTGACCTACATTTCAATTCTCATTTCTGAATGAGTCTTAAATTTTTGATTCTTTACATTTGAGATCGTTCCTTACATTGTGACACTCTCTTTTGGGAATTTACCTTCATTTTAATTCTCATTTCTGAATCAATCCTACATTTCTGACTCATTACATTCAAGGTCGGTCCCTACAGTCCGACTCTCTCTCTCTCTCTCTCTCTCTTTTTGAATTGATATCTGAAGTTCAATTCCTACGTCAGGGTCAACACTTACCTCTTGACTCCCATCCTTTAAAAATCTTTGAAATTTCATAACTCAAAGTACACTCTCTAAACCCCAGCGAGAGTCCCTACTTCTCGATTTGATTAAGCACACAAACTGCTAATTCTCTAGCAGAAACAAATCACACACACAACTCTACACGTACTCTTGGGTCTGCTGACTTAGGAGTTTGTATTGGTTTTGTTGATCTTGTCGGTCAAAGCCAATACGGGCGGTGTGCTTGCCCAGTACACTACCCCTATTGACCATTTGTTGACCTCACTTTTGGTTGAGGTTTAGTTTTTCCCTTTTAGTAGCCTAAGGTCTAAATTTGTTGACCTCATTTTTGGTTGAGGTTTAGTTTTTCCTCTTTAGTAGCCTAGGGTCTAGCTATTAGTTGACCTCACTTTTGGTTGAGGTTCAGTTTTTCCTCTTTAGTAGCCTAAGGTCTAGCCATATGACTTGACCTCACTTTTGGTTGAGGTTCAGTTTTTCCTCTTTAGTAGCCTAAGGTCTAGCCATAGTGACCTCATTTTTGGTTGAGGTTTAGTTTTTCCTCTTTAGTAGCCTAAGGTCTAGCCATAGGACCTCACTTTTGGTTGAGGTTTAGTTTTTCCCTTTTAGTAGCCTAAGGTCTAGCCATAAGATTTTCTTATTGCCTATTCTTAGAAAACTAGATCTGGGTTTAGTTTTTCCTCTTTAGTAGCCTAGGGTCTAGCCATAGGACTTTTCCTGTTGACTATTCCTAAAAAACTAGACATGACACCCANAAAGTTAATTGCCTTTTTCAATCATTTGCATTTCTTTTATAGTAATTTTACATGCATTCCAAACTACGGCAAACAATCTCAAATAAAAGAGGTAGATGAAAACTTAAGAACAGTAGGTTTCTATAACCAAATACCAACAACATGAAAATCGTCACTAAGGGAAAAAAATGCATCAATCATCTACATTTTCAACATAAAAAATATTAAAATAAATAAATCAATTAAAGAAGTACTAACCTTGATAAAAAGAAAGGGATCGGCCACAAAATTGCTAGGAAATCCAGCATTCGAGGGCATGGCACAAGTAAACACCGGATTCGCCACCGGCCAAGCTGCACTCTCATTCCTCCACACATTTCTCTGTACGACCATCCATCAACCGATTCATAACCCTAAAGTAGACAATCAAATAAACCAAAACACAAAATCAAAAAAAAATCAAATCCTTACATCTTCAATTGGTTTGAGAGCTAATGGAGAACCTCCATAGAAGATCCCAATGGACCATGACCCTTCGCCGTCAAGACGGCAGCCAATTCCGGAGGTGTAACTGGGTCGTGAGATCGGGAAGGTGAGCCAGGCGAAGAGAGAAGCCACCACTCCGAGGATGAGGGTGGTGGAGAGGAGGTAGATGATGGCAGTGGATCGGAGGTTTTGCTCAATTCTTCGATTGAAGGTCATTTCCAAGAGGTGTGCCTTTCTGACATTGATAAAACAGATAAGGAAATCACCATTAGTTATAATGTAAATTTCTAATTTAAGTTGGTTGCATCTATTAAAATTCAGCAATAAATTAGAATTATAATTCAAATATATTTTAGAATCATATTATGCAGATGAGTCGTTGCTGTGATTTAAGAAAACAATCAGCATGGTATAAAAATTAAAAAATTAGCGAACATCGATAATCAAATCATAAAATTAAGCTAATTAATATTTAGGTGCATGTATCTCTAGCAGGCAAAATGAACATATAATTTTCATCCTATGGAATCTAATTGCAATCATGAAAAAACAAACTGTTTAAAAAACTGTGACAACCATTATTTGTTAATCAGAAAATCTAGCATTTTGTATGCGTTCTTGCGGCTAAGCAGACCTATATGAAACGAGAAAAATAATCATAAATAAATTTTGATTTAAAAAAAAGAAACATATAATTGCAGAAAAATAGAAATTAAAAGATATTGAAACTAGTTTATTATTGTTTAATTTTTTTTGTGAATGAAATGAAAAAAAAAAGAGTATTGGCTGCAAAGCAAAATATTGAGAATGCTACAAGTAAACTAGTTGTGCTAAACTAAATGTATGAATGCCTTGCAAGAAATTTAAACTATAAATCTTATAACAATCCCAAGCAATATTGCTATCACATAGACATAAATTATTCTTAATTAACCGTCTAATATAGTTCCAAAAAGAATTGTTACAATATATCNAACTTAGAAAATCCATAACTTTGTGTAGAAAAATCACAAAAATAAAATAAAAATACCCTCTTGCTTAATGAATAGAGGAAAATAACGTGGAATAAATTTCAAGTCCATTTGATGCATAAAATATTTTTAATTAATTAAACACTGTTTGAGAGCCCATTTGATGCATAAAATATTTTTAATTAATTAAATACTATTTGGAATTATTTGATTCTCCATGCATATTATCACTAAAATATTTTTAATTAATTAAATACTATTTGAAATTATTTGATTCTCCATGCATATTGACAAATCACCTTGGCTTGAAATTTTGACATATTATAGTCTCTGCAATGGGGAACATTCTCTGATTTTTCCAAAGTCAGATGAGGTTTCTATACAGAGATTCATATTTTTCAAGTTTTTTCACATTATTTCCTTAAAAAAATCATGGAAATTAGCATATTGATTATAATATCCTAAGAAAATTTTCGAAGGTCCACCATGACTAGAGAAACCTTTGGAAAAAATTTCATGGATCAAGTCATTTAAAATGTCCTCAAATTTTATAAACACTAAATCAATAAGATAATTAAGTTTGGATAATAAAACATTTAAATGACTTGATTTTTGATCTCCACTGTGATTTATGATCCAGAGAACTCATCATGAAAATTTCAAGATATTTTGAGTTAATTTGACAACTTAAATTTATTTTTAAAGATAAATACCACTCTTAACACTTAAATGATTTTTTAAAAATCAAGTCATAACTCAAAAAATATGGAAAACTTAGTTTTTTGAGTTCTCTGTGATCAGGGGTATTTTCTAAAAATAAAATGATATTTAATATAAAAATTTGATTTTTAGCCTATTTTAAATATTTAAAATAATTAAAAATTCATAAAAATCCAAAGAATAATAAAACTCATGGAAATGTTCTAAATTGCTTGCTAATTACTTAGGAACAATTAGAATATTTTTCCTCATTTTCTAAATAAAGATATTGAATTTTAAAGCTTAAAAATAATTTTTTTAAAGGCTAAAAAATGAGTTTACACAAAAATAACTCCAATAAATCAAAGAAAAATCAGAAAAATATAAAATTTTCTCCTCTTAGTTCTCTGACCTTAGAAAGATTTTTCAAAAAATACAAAACTTAATTTTCACCACCGAAAATATTTTATTTTTATTAAATAGTCTAGATATTAAAATAATTCTAATAAATCACAGAGAATTCAAAAAATTGTGAAATTTTATCGAAAGACTTCTCTGGTCTAGGTCTACCTCCAGTAAAAAGTTCAAAGGACTATAATTTACCTTGGTCAAGTTAGAAATTTTCTTTGAAAAATCCTATTTCTGCATTAAAATAGTTATATCAATTAAATTAAATTTTGAAAAATCACATTTTCTCATCTGATGTCTCAATGGACCCATGAATGAGGTATAATAAAAATTTCAAAGTCATTTCNAAACAATTTCTACCAAACTAGGTTAGTTCATCACATCCTCAATTCCTAACCTTAACAAAAATCAAACTATGAATGGTACAGATGAAATGTCGTGAAAGTAATGCCAAACCCAAAGTATTTTTCTCTCAAAATTTGGGAATTAATCATTTGTAAATAAAAAAAACATTTAGATCATTAATCACAAGAAATAAATTAATACATTATGACGCACAAGCACTAGGTAAAACCTTCGATAAAGCCAAAACAATATTTCTAAAAATTTAGAAACAAAAAATTTGACTGTGAAATGCTGAACAAAAATATGTTGCTGAACTAGAAATTGAAGCACATATATGTTCAGCACAAAACTTGGCCGAGCCATGAACTTTTTGCCTTCATTTATTGAAGACTCTAAGTTTTAAACTGCCAAGGAGCTCTAGCCATGAATTGTACTATTCATCTCAACTAGGTCCTCTAGCTTCCCTTATAAGTGCAGGGCAGTCAAGGAATCTAGAGATATTCTAATGGATCTTCCACGGAATCACATAATCAAACTAAAAGACCTGATTTTATGGCCTTCAAAAGTGTAGACCGATGTGGAGACCCTTAACCTCAAAGACTCGATGTAATTTATGTGAAAAATATAGAACTTAGCATATCTTAGTTAAGATGATATCTTTCATAGTGAGCTCTAGAAGTTTGGATTATTTTCTCAAAGCTTTCAAATACTTATATGAGATAAGGAACTAAAAACATGTGCTGTAAATTTCATAACTACAGATGCTGATACAATCTATAATTTGAACAAGGCCTTGGGAAAGTAAAAATGTAAAAAATTCAACTTGACTCCTAATATAACAACGAACAAATTTTTATAAGCTAAATTGTTCACAAGTTCAAAGCCAAACAAAACCATTATTCAACCATATGCTTAATAAAATATACTTTTGCTTGGTTCATTTGATGCTCTCATTGGAATTTTCATTTTCAAGCATCTGCATAAATATTTCCGAATCACTCATAACAAAGCCATGAAACTAGTTCATACCATCAGATCCTGTCAGTAGAAAATTTTGCTAATAAAATAATGGAAAATGCTTGAGTGAATGCCAAAAAGATGGATTTTTTCACCAAATAAGCTAAGAAACAGTTAACATAAAAATATTATCTCAACATTATCCTTTTTTGCATAATAAACATAAACTCATGGTGATTTTGTTATCTACGAAAGTTCTTGAAAACTTTTTTTTGTACTGCAGCACTCTAAAATAACATAAAAACTACGAAGTACTGATGAGGCATTAAAAATTGGTTCTCTTCAAGGCAACTTTCATTCACAGTTGCTTTAAAAATCCAATGGAAAAGCGACCTATACTAGATATGCTCCAAATCTTATTCCTGAGAAGATTCTTTTTTGAGTTATCCTCAATAATATCCTCTGATCACGAATCACAAAATTCAGAGAGCTTTCAAATACATCTAATCCACTGCCATATTTGAAATTTGATTTTTCCAGAATATTGATTGTCAAAATACAAATTTAAGGGAGGGGAGAGCTTCGATCTCAGGACCTTGACAATTTGTTCCATGTTCTTTACCACTGTTCATTTTTTTCTTCACATTTTTTGTTCATTTTTTCTCAAATTAACTTGACCCCAAAATAACTCCCTAAGCATCTCCAACAATATTTTTTAGTTTAACTTGCAAACTGCATTGACCATCACCCAACAAATGTTGTCACATAGAGATAATTAAAATCAAACCACCCATATTTCAGCTAGAAGCTGGTTATTCAACTACAACCCTATCATAATATGCTTCCCCAAATATTACATAATAAAAAAACATAAGCCCAATAAGCACAGAAAGAAACCATCTAATAAACGATGAAGCT
>JXCR01045520.1:2268-38338 GCA_002079205.1 Phalaenopsis hybrid cultivar | reverse complement strand
CTCTGATCACAGAGAACTCCCAAAACTTATTTTTATAATTATTTTAGTTATATTTTAATTTAAAAAATCACTTTAGTGTCAAAATGGCATTTTACTTAGAAAATCAATTTAATTATCAAATGAGCTCCAAATATTTTAATTTTTTATGGGAAGTTTTCTAAACTTTAAATTACAATGGAGATTCAAAATCAAGTCATTTAGATATTTATTTTTCCCATATTAATTTATTTTGTGTTTTAGGGTTTTGTGAGATTTAAGTGTGTTCTTAATGATTTAGCTCATAAAACTTCCAAAATTTTCCNAAAATGAAGTTTTTATTTTATTTACAATTTTATTTTTAGAAAATTTCTCTGATCACAGAGAACTCCCAAAACTTATTTTTATAATGATTTTAGTTATATTTTAATTAAAAAAATCACTTTAGTGTCAAAATGGCATTTAACTTAGAAAATCACTTTAATTATCAAATGAGCTCCAAATATTTTAATTTTTTTATGGGAAGTTTTCTAAACTTTAAATTACAATGGAGATTCAAAATCAAGTCATTTAGATATTTATTTTTCCCATATTAATTTCTTTTGTGTTTTAAGGTTTTGTGAGATTTAAGTGTGTTCTTAATGATTTAGCTCATAAAACTTCCAAAATTTTCTTGAATTTTTCTAAGCAACATGCTAATTATCATGATTAATTTATGGAAATAATAGACATAAACTTGAAAAATATGGATCTCTATCTAGGGGTTTCCTTAGAATTTGGGAAAATCAAGGAATGTCCCTTAAGACAGAGGCAACAACATGCCAAAATATCAAGCAATGGTGAAATGTCTATATGCAAAAAAAATTAAAAGACTCAAAATAGTATTTAATTAATTAAAAATAAAATATGCATCAAATAAACTTCAAACCATTTTGACATTGTTCTCCTCTATTCACTGAGCACTAGAAAAAAATTTTTTTTTTGATTTTTCTACACCAAGATATGAATTTTTAAAGTTAGCGAGCATTTTCTAAATTATTTAAATCCTTATTTTTCTATTTAAACGTGCGACGCCACCTCATCCTAGGCAAACCCGAATGTCGACACGACGCGCTCCCATTCACTGCACTTCCACGTTGGCATGCCACGCGGTCCGCGGTTCACGTATCAAGAGTTCATCCAGCTAGATCTAATCCGTTGATGAGATAAACAAGCAATCAGACTGCTCCCTGTCATCGTCTCCAAATAGGCTAACCCAAGAACCGTCTACTCTCAAACCTTAAGATCTCCCTCTAGACTCAACCAACTCTCATGGGGTTTGTTCTTAGAGCTTCATCTACTCATGATGAACCTATTTATATGGATTATATGGTATAAAATATAGTAAATATGAGTTGAGAGTGAAAATAGGCTTGGATTAGGGTTGGAGTTCAATACCTTTGTCTGACAGGGGAGGCCTCAATGAGATGGTTGTGGTGGCTTTGATTGATCCCAACAAACCTCAAGATGAAGCATTGGTATGAATTCGACTAAACCTAATTTCAGGTGTTGATTCAATTTTATACTAGAGGCTATTTGAGAGGGAGCTTTTGTGGGGAATCAACTTCTTTCACAGTGGGGAAGGTGTCTGCATAGTTAATTGAAGTTTGATTCACTATGGAGGTGTGGAGTGATATGTCCTGGTTTTTGGAAAAAATTCAAGCTCAAAATTGAGCTTCCACAGTGAAGCTCAGTGGGGGAAATTGGTTGGCTTGAACTGAGGAGGTCTTAAAGAGTCTCTAAGGGCATTTTGGCAAAGTTTCCTTAAGAAAATTTCAGCTCTCCTTCATTGTCCATGGAGGTGAGGTTTAAAAAAAATTGGCTTAGGGTGGCTGCCATGGCCAATTGAGGGGTGCAAAATGATGCTTAGGTGGATGGCAGAGAAGCTCTAAATTTCAAATGAGATGAGGTGGCCTCTAGATTTGAATTAGGCTTAATTTTTATAGGTGGCTCATGGGTTTGGTGTTTCCGGCCACTAGGCCGGCCGATAAGGCCAGGGGAGGCATCTAGGAAGTCAGATGAGCCAGGGGGAGGCTTAATCATAATTTTCCCCAAAGGGTAAGCAATGATGGAGGAGATTTTTCAAGTTGGGTCCAAAAAAGGGTTATAATCTTTTAATTTGGGGATCCATTGGTCCATAACATGCTTTGGTGGGTTTTGCATGGTTTAGCTTAGCCTCTAGGAGGAGTTTGGTGGCTGTGGAATCAGAAAGTTGGTGGCTTTAAGGTGGCTAGGCAAATTTTAGTGCATGGGTCCAAGTGGGTCAATTTGGCTTAAAGTGGCTTTAGGCTAGGCTAGCCATGACTTTGAGCCCAAATGATTGATCAAAATTGTGTAAATAATTGCAAAGAAGAGTTTTGGTGAAGGATTCAAATGATTTTGAGTTCAATTATGGGTTCAATTTGAACGATTTTGAAAATATGGTAACTTTGGGCATGATGGGCTAGACTTGAGTATAGATTGAGCTAGTTTTAGGATAAGTCTAAATTGATTGTTGAAAATGGTCAATAGGAATATCATGAAGAGTTTTCAAAATAAATTGGATGCCATTAGGGCAATCAATTTGGTGAAATTTAGAGCATAGTCAATTTGGGGGAAAATTGGGGGTTTTTTTATTTTTCTTGAAATTAAATGAAATTGAGGCCTCATCAAGGCCAATCATGGTCAAGTTTGATGTTTAGGATTGTTATGAGTAATTTAGGATTCAAATTGAGGCCAATGGAGTAGGTCATGGGGTTTAATTTGGCGGGATTAGGTCATGTAGCCAAAATTGGGGGTTTGACCTTGATCAAAATTGGGCTCAAAGAATGGGCCAGTTGAGCTTGGATTTGGTTTAATTTGATCATATGGAAGGTGAATTTGAGTTTAGTATTAAAACTGGCAGAAAATTGGGACCAAATTGATGGACATTTGAGGTAGATTTGGGAAAATTGGGCTTTTAAAGGCAATTTGGGGGTTTTGGTCAAAATGATTTGAAGACATTTGGAGTGATTTTTGAAATTTTGTGAGAGTTTGGGGTGCCAAGGGTATTTTGTAATTTTGGCAATTTTTGGGGTATTTTGGTAAATTTAAATTTTTTGTTTAGATTAGGATAATTTGGGTATCTTCAAAAGGTTTGAAATGATTTTTGAACAATTTTGGGTATTTTGGTTAAATTTTGGAATTTTGGCCAACTTTAGGGTCCCAAGGGTATTTAGGTAATTTGGGGGAGTTTAGGAGCAAAAGGTTAAGTTGAATATTTTGCGTAGATTTGGGGATCTAACCACCATAAATGAGCTATGGACCAATGGGAACCCCATTTGGGTCCTCCATGCATTGGTCTTATCTAAACCCTAGCCTGGGGCTAGTAGGTTTAGCGGACCATGTACTTAAATCTCCCAAAGGATCAAGAGACCAAAGTCAGGTTAATTTGGGTTTAGGGTTGTGAGTAATTGTGGGTTAGAGTGAGTGCATGTGAGAAAAAGTGAGTGCCTTAGCCCTAGACCAATATGTAGAGTCAAACTTAAGGGCAAATAGTCCTACGGGAACTCATCTTGAGCTATCGCATAATGACCCTACTTACTAAGTGCTAGAGGTGATGACCAATATGTGGACCTTCAAGTTGAGGAAAGAGGAGTGTAGAATTTCTAATGGTGAGGGTTCCTTTTCTAGTTTTCTAGGAATAGTCAACAGGAAAGTCCAATGGCTAGACCTTAAGCTACTAAAGAGGAAAAACTAAACCTCAACCAAATATGAGGTCAACATGTTGAAAGGGCTGACACCTCCATGACATATTAGATATAAAGCACCTTAGGTATGTTAATTTGACTTAAAATGATAAGAGTTGTTTCAAGGTTTTTAGAGAGGACAATTCCAAGATAGCTTTAATCTTCTCTAGATCGATATTGATTCCCCGACGATGAATAACAAATCTCAGAAATTTCTCCAAGGTCAAGCCAAAAGCGTATTTAAAGGGATTCATCTTAAGATTTTATTATCATAATCAATAAAAAATAATCCTCAAGTCATATAAATGGTTATCCCTTTCTTTTCCCTTGATGACCAAATCATCCACATAATAATTAGGAATTTTTGCCAAATTTAGGGTCCCAAGCGTATTTAGGTAATTTGGGGGAGTTTGTGGGGAAAAAGACCAAGTTGAATATTTTTGGTAGAATTGGGGAGCTAACCACCATAAATGAGCTATGGAACAATGGGAACCCCATTTGGGTCATCCATGCATTGGTCTTATCTAAACCCTAGCCTGGGGCTAGTAGGTTTAGGGGACCATCTACATGAGTCTCCCAAAGGATCAAGGGACCAAATTCAGGAAAAATTAGGTTTAAGGTTGTGAGTAATTTTGGGTAAAAGTGAATGCAAGTGAGTGAAAGTTGGTGACTTAGCCCCATACCAACACCAAGAGTCAACCCTAAGGGCAAGCAGTGCTATGGGAACACATCTTTAGCTCCCCCATAATGACCCTACTTACTAAGTGCTAGAGGTTAGGACCAATATGTGGAGTTTCATGTTTAGCAAAAAGGAGTGTACAATTTCTAATGGAGAGGGTTCCTTTTCTAGTCTTCTAGGAATAGTGAATAGGAAACTCCTATGGCTAGACCTTAGGCTATTAAAGAGGAAAAACTAAACCTCAACAAAAAGTGAGGTCAACAAATGGACCATCAATAGGAGTGGTGTGCTGGACAAGCACACCGCGCGTATTGGTGTTGACCAACGAGATCAATAAAACCAATACAAACTTCTAAGTCAACAAGCCTAGAAGGAGGTGTTGAATTCTGTGTGCTATTTGTTTCTACAAGGGAATTAGCATATGAATATTTGATCGAATTCAAGATGTAAGAACTCTAGCTAGGGACTAGAGAGTGGGTTTCAGTTATCAAGTTTAAGGTATTTATAGAGGATGGGAATCATTATGTAAGTGCTGACCCCGGGGTGGGAATTCAAATTTAGGTATTAATTTCAGATGAGCATCAAAAGGTGGGGACTGAACTCGAAAGGAAAGGAATCAAAAGTTAAGGGCAGATTTCAAAATGAGAATTGAAAGTTAAGGATCAATCTCAAGAGAGAGTCGGAAGTTAAGGATTGACCTTGAAGGGAAAGGAATACGAGGCTAAGGACTAATTCCNCTGAGGTCAACAAATGGACCATCAATAGGAGTGGTGTGCTGGACAAGCACACCGCGCGTATTGGTGTTGACCGACGAGATCAACAAAACCAATACAAACTTCTAAGTCAACAAGCCTAGAAGGAGGTGTTGAATTGTGTGTGCTATTTGTTTCTACTAGGGAATTAGCATACGAATATTTGATCGAAGTCAAGATGTAAGAACTCTAGCTAGGGACTAGAGAGTGGGTTTCAGTTATCAAGTTTAAGGTATTTATAGAGGATGGGAATCATTATGTAAGTGCTGACCCCGGGGTGGGAATTCAAATTTAGGTATTAATTTCAGATGAGCATCAAAAGGTGGGGACTGAACTCGAAAGGAAAGGAATCAAAAGTTAAGGGCAGATTTCAAAATGAGAATTGAAAGTTAAGGATCAATCTCAAGAGAGAGTCGGAAGTTAAGGATTGACCTTGAAGGGAAAGGAATACGAGGCTAAGGACTAATTCCAAAATGAGAATTAAAAGTTAAGAATCAATCTCAAGAGATAGTCGGATGTTAAGGACCAACCTCGAAAGGAAAGGAATCAGAAGTTAAAGACTGATTCCATAATGAGAATTGAAAGCTAAAGATCAATCTCAAGAGAGACTCAAAATTTATGGACCAACCTCGAAAGGAAAGGAATCAGAAGTTAAGGACTGATTCCAAAATGAGAATTAAAAGTTACAGATCAATCTAAAGAGAGATTCGGAAGTTAAAGACCGACCTTGAGCGGAAATGAATCAGAAGTTAAGGACTGATTCCAAAATGAGAATTGAAAGTTAAAGATCAATATTAAGAGGGAGTCGGAAGTTAAGGACCGACATCGAAAAGAAAGGAATCAGAAGTTAAAAGCTGATTTCAAATAAGAATTGAAAGTTAAGGACCGACCTCAAAGGGAAAGGAGCCAGAAGTTAAGGACCGACCTTGGAGAGAAAGGAGCCAGAAGTTAAGGACCAACCTCGAAGGGAAAGGAACCAGAAGTTAAGAATTAATCTAATTCCAAATAGAGAATTGAAATTTAGGAGTCAATCTGAAGAGAGAGTCAAAAGTTAAGGACCAACCTCGAAACGAAAGGAATCAGAAGTTAAGAACTGATTCCAAAATTAGAATTGAGGACCAAACTCAAAAAGAAAGGAATCAAAAGTTAAAGGTTGATTCTAAAATGAGAATTGAAAATTAGGTATCAATCTCAAAAAGAGAATCAGAAGTTAGGGATTGACCTCAAAGCGAGTGAATCAAAAGTTTGGGACTGATTCCAAAAAGAGAATTGAGATTCAAGGATCAAATTTCAAAAAGAGAATTGAAACTTAGGGACCGACCTCAAAGCAAGGGAATCAGAAGTTAGGGACTGATTCCAAAATGAGAATTAAAATTTAAGAATCAAATCTCAAAAAGAGGATCCGAAGTTAGGGACCAACCTCAAAGAGAGGGAATTAGAAGATAGTGACTGAGTCCAAAAGGAGAATTGACATTTAAGGATCAAATCTCAAAAAGAGGATCGAAACTTATGGACCGACCTCGAAGCGAGGGAATCAAAAATTAGGGACTGATTCCAAAACAAGAATTGAAATTTAAGGACTAAATCTAAAAAAGAGGATCGGAAGTTAAGGGCCAACCTCAAAGCGAGGGAATCAAAAGTTAGGGACTGATTCTAAAATATGATTGAAATTTAAGGATCAAATCCCAAAAAGAGGATCGAAAGTTAGGGACTGACCTCAAAGAGAGGGAATCAGAAGTTAGGGATTGATTCTAAAATGAGAATTGAACTTTAAGGGTCAAATCTCAAAAAGAGGATTGGAATTTTAGGACCGACCTCAAACCAAGGGAATCAGAAGTTAGGGACTGATTCTGAAACAAGAATGAAAATTTACAAGGAGTTTGTAGTGTTAAACCCAGAGATATGTGTTAAGTGAAAGGTTGACACTATTGAGGAAGATATGTGAAATTTTTTGAGATTTAGTGAAGACAAGGATGGTCGTGCTGCGCGAGAAAAGAGTAAAAGAACCCAAAGTCGAGAGAATCAACTCAACGGATTTATTTTCTTTTCTTGTTGTTTTTATCATGTTTAGTTTTCAAAATATGTATTTCCAAAACTTTAATTTTCATTGGTTGATTGATTTTTTTTTAAAAAAAAGAGTCTTTTTATTATATTTAATTTAAAATTTTGTTATCGTCAAATTTTTGTTATTTTGTTATTTGTTCATTGAATCTCAAACCAACGTATGGTTCGTGGCTTTTATCCATCGCACCAAAAAGAGAAATTGAGCAAACAGACAAAATTCTTAAAGAGATTTCATTAAGCCTCCAGTTGAACTCAAAATTACTTCAAGCCTACACCAAAAATGTTCCTTACAATCATCTGCATCAAAACGCACCATTCAATTGGGCTTGAAATCATGGCTAGCCTATCTCAAACCCAAACCTTGACCATGTAATCTTAAATAGACCCATGACAAAATTCGGCCAAATTAAACACAACATGACCAAATTAACTCCACCACAGCACTCGTAGGACCCCAAGGACTGAGATAAGACCACCTAACCCAAGCTAAATGAGCTATGGACGAAGGGCCCCAAATTAAGGGATTTATTGCTTTAATTGCCCAAACCAAAGATATCCCTACCAAATCCTCCCCACAATTTAAGTTAATTGCTTTGAAAGATTTCCCTGAGGTTCCTGAACTCCTAGCCACCTCCCCCTACCATGTCCGACTGGCCTAGCCGCTGGAGAAGCCAAAACCGACGGTCACCGCCTCTTAAACTTCACCCAATTCAAACCTAGAGGCCAGCTCATGCAATTTAAATTTTACAGCCTCTCTGCCCTCCACCTAAGCATCTCACTGCACCAATACATTGGCCCTGGCAGCCAGCCTAAACCAGTTTCTATAAAGCTCCCCTCCACGGCCATGGAGGTAGAGTTGAAATTTTCTCAAAGAGAGCCCTCCAAATTGCTCACAAAGACTCTTTGAGACCTCCTCAACTCAAGCCAACAACTTTCCCCCACTGATTTCGACTGTAGAAGCTCAATTTTGAGCTCAAACTTCTTTCTAAAACCAGGACAGAGCTCAATACACCTCCACAGCCCACCAAACTAAAATTAAACTTACTCACACCTTAACCACAGTGAAAGAAGGAGAAGCCCCATCAAATTTCCCTTCCAAAGAGACCCTAACATAGCTCTAGACAAACACCTGAAATTGAGCTTATTTGAATTCATACCTAGACCTTACACCATAACAAGTGGCTCAATCCCTAGTCTCTTTGGACCCCAAAAAACGTGTCGAGCACCTCTGATTGAAGCTTCCCATCTTAGAGCAAAAGTATTGTACTCCCTCTTTTTTCAAGCCTTTTTCGATTCTCCATTTTCTTAGGCTTAATTTCATGGCATATTGACCTTATAGATATGTTCCTGTAGTCTATAAGTTTTAAAAAAAATTAATTCAATTTGGTTGAGAAATAAGGGAGATATCAAACCTTGATGATGGACGGTTCTCTGGCTAGGCCATTGGAGACGATGATGGAGAGTCGTCTGATCGTATGTTTTTCTCATCAAACGATGAGATCAAGCCAGACAACGCTCCCTTACTTGAACCACGGGCTTAGTCATCGATGAGGTGGATGGCGACGTCAAATAAAAGCATGCCGCGTGGAGCTTCAGAGCTGTCGTGGGTTAACATGGCTCCGTGCGTTTAAATAGATAAATAGGGAATTAAATAAATCAAAAAATGCCCCTTAACTTCAAAAATCCATGTCTTGGTGTAAAAAAATCACAGAAATAAAGTAAAAATACCCTCTTCCTAAATGAACAGAGGAGAACAATGTGGAAATAATTTGAAGTCCATTTAATGTGTATTTCATTTTTATTAAATAAATTAGAGTTAGGAGTCTTTTAACTCTCCATTCATGTAGGCATTTCACCATGGCTTGCAATTTTGAATTATTGTAGCCTCTAATAAGTGGAACATTCCCTAATTTTTCCAAAGTCTGGGAGACCTAAAGACAAATAACCATATTTTTCAAGTATATGTCTGTTATTTGCATAAATTACTCATAATAATTAGCATGTTACTTAAATTAATCCAAGAAAATATTGATAGGTCTACCATGACCAGAGAACTATTTGAAAAATCTTTCATGGGCCAAGTCATTCAGAAATGCACCTAAACTTCACAAACACTAAAATAAAAAGATATTATTTTTTGGAAATACAAACATCGAAAAGACTTGTTTTTTCTCTCCACTATTTTTTACGACTCAGAGAACTCCGCATAAAAATTTCAAAACATTTTGAACTCATTTGATAACTTAAATTGATTTTCAAAGTAAAATGGCATTCTGACACTAAAATGATTTTTTAATAATCAAAATATAATTTAAACTATTATGAAAATGAGTTTTTGGAGTTCTCTGTGATTAGAAGAATTTTCTAAAAATAAATTTGAAATTAAAATAAAAATCTCATTTTTAGCCTATTTTTAAATACTAAAATAATTAATAAATGATAAAAATAACAAAAAAAATTTATGAAAATGTTCTAAATTGTTTTCTGAGCATTTAAGAATAATTGGAATATTTTTTAGGACTTTCTAAATGAAGATATTGAATTTTAAAGCTTAAAGTAATTTTTGAAGGCTAAAAAAAGGATTTTCATCAAAATAATTCCAATAAATAAAAAAAATTAGAAAAATGTACAATTTGCTTGTCTAAGTTCTCGCGCCTTAGGGAGATTTTTCAAAAATATAAAACTTAATTTTCAACTCTTAAAATATTTTATAATTAATAAATAGTATATATGTTAAAATAATTCTAATAATTCGGAAAAATCTCAATAAATCAAGATATTTGGCCCAAATGGTTATCTGATCTAAGTATACCTCCAGTAAAAATTTCAAGGGATAGGCTTTGCCATGGTCAAGTTATGGAATTTTCTTAGAAAAATCCTATTTTGCATAAAAATAATTATGTAAATTAAATTAAATTTTAAAAAATCACATTTTTTCTTCTGATAATTTAATTGGCCCATGAGTAAGGTAAGATAAGAAATTCAAAGTCATTTGAATTAAATTTGACAAATATTGAAGTGATAGAGCCTTAAGGGCAAAAGTGTAACTTTGGAAGTTTAGTCTTAATTCAAAGGGAAAAGGGTAACCTCTGATTTTAACTAATTCATTTGGAGGATTGAAACCAAAAAATGGATTAATTGGTAGAAACCAATCTCACTTTTTTTAATTAAAGGATAAATTTATAATCTCCTTAAATTATTAAAATTTGGAAGTCTAGTCAAATAAATGATCTTAGATTAAGGGGTATAGTTTTGGGTGTTAATAACACAATAATTTAATACCCCTATTTGATGATCAAATGGCTTTATAAAATTAATCATCATCACTTAAAATTTTAATCTCTTTTTAAGACATCCACCAAAATCTTAAGGGCTTAGTACTGACTTAAGCTAAATCAAATTTGGCTAAATAACGATTAGAAAAAGTGGACATAGCTAAAATTAAAACACCTTTAGAACAATACAAGCCCAAATTAGAAAGTTGGCTGAGTACCTTGATAATATTAACTTGCCCCTTTTAAGGGTCTTCACCCACATGATTTACAAATTAAATCACAAATGATAATTACCCTACTCATAGGGACAGTTGAAACATCAATGTTCACTAAGTATTAGGAGTATTTTTATAGGGTGAATTTATTAAATAAAATAATATGTTTAAATGTGCTCAAGACTTTTCACCAAGTAGTGAGAGGGAAGCGTGGACCTGCTTCTTTCTCCAGACCTGATAGATATCTCGTAGGTCTACTAAAGTTAATATGTTTTGCTTAACAAAAATCATCCTTAATCAAGTTAATATGGACAAAACGAGATATGACCTAGGGTTAAGTGGGTCACTAAAACCTTTCTTTTTCTTATTTACATAAAATGTTCTAACATGCATTTTGAGTTTCAGGTGGTGGAACGAGAAGGCTCGATGGGTACGCTTTTATAGTTTACAACATTGTCTTTTCTTAAGCTTTCCACATTATGCTTACTTACCTGCATGTATGAAAAAAACACAAACTTGCATGCTAAACATTGATGTCACCCTGCATGAAAGCTAAAACTATGATAGCCATAAAACCAAAACCAAAACCAAAATCTAAAACCAACCATGATAAAAATCACCTCCACAACATTCAAAATATAAGAAAACTCAAAATTTGATCCCAAACATCACACAAAACAACAACTTCAACTAAATTAAGACATCTCTTTTGGATGATTGGGAATCCCTCGGAGGAGGTAACCTACGTTTGCTGACGAGGCTTACCACAATGAAATTATGGAACTCATTAAGTTGAGTTTAGTAAATTCATTTGGACTAAGTGAATCCAATTAAAAATAGTAGTGTCGGAACGACGGAACCGTAGGATCCTAACCGATGTCACTCTAATCAACATTAATATGCCCCATAATATTTAAAGAAATACAACCATAAGGCCACCTGATTTGACATCTTAACTGGACACTGTATAAAACTTAAAATCGTCATGGCAAGGAGCTTGGAGCTAGCATGGTGGGAAGTATGGCAATCTTCAACAACAAAACCTGTCTTCCCCAACTGAACTAATTCCTTCTTTAGAATTAAACAACCAAGCCGTAGGATTTTGAGGTTGTCTGCTTATGCAACATAAATCCTCACCTTATTTTTAGGCCTCTATACACAATGTCGTATAATATAAGCCGTAACTCGTCTTAAAATTCCAAGGTTGTCGTTTGTCACGACCTAAATCCTCACATCTTCTAGGCTATTTGTGTGATTGTTTCACACAAATGTAAGTCCTAAATTAAAAAAATTGGCAGGATGAAACACCTAAATATTTCTCCACAAAATTGAAGCTAAACAGTAGGATAGCTTGGGATGTCACCGAGGTTCTTTTCTGGATCCATGGCTTCTCCTAGTTCTTCCTTCTTTGGATTCCAAAAACAAAATGCTCTAAACTTGAGCCAATCTCATTTCACACCTCTCTGTTGGATCTCGTTGAACATTCCTATCCTTTTGAAATCATTGAAGATAATATTTCCTAATTTTTATCGAAAGTCTTATAGGTGGCTTTGGTAATTTAAGATGTAATTAACCATAGGGGCTTGCCCATATAGGAAACTTTTTCGAATCTAGCTTAATATAAACCCTTATTTGACTCTTCATATTAAATATGGGAAATTGTCGGCAAATAAAATGGTTTCACAGACCAAACGGACGTTATAAATTTCTTAGTTTATTTGATCAAGCCTCATCCTAAAGTCTTGTACTTATCCTTCGGGATAGATAAAGGGTTTGAGGTACAGTGCTCTTTCCTTTAAACTATGAAAAATATGGGGTCAATTTGATTTCATATTTTCTAAACTTAAATCTATATGTAAATTAAAACGTCCTTTTGAAGCAGGTGACAAGATTTTGATTTCGCTGACTGACACTTCTTACGAGCAACTCCTCAACCAAAATAGTGCCGACAGCTTCTGGCAACTCCGCTAGGGAAAAGTCTCTCTTTCCATTTAAATCAAAAAAGTACTATCTTCATAGAACGGTAATGTATCTATTTCCCTTATGGGCCAAATTACCCTTCTTCCGTTGACATACTTTACCCATATCAGTCTTGGGAAAGCCCATTCTTTGAGCCCAATTTAGCAGTACATAATGTATCTATTTCCCTTATGGGTCCTAAACACTTCACACCTCCCTTCCAAATCAGATTTGCTATTTTGCAAATAAAGTAAAATTCGGTTGTGTTGTGCGTGCTTCAAAATTAATTTAAATTTTCTACTTTTAAATTACCTTTTTACTAAAAATTTTAAAATCCCGGCAAACTAAAATTTACCCTGTCTATAGACCAACCTCTGTAAAGTTTTAGTGCTTGCACTAATGATTACAAGGTTTTTGCCATATAGTTAACCCCAAAACTTTCTGTTTTAAAGCTGCTACAATGGCCTACCCATCGCTGACCTTTTCGTGCAACTTGCCGACAAGCCATGAAGCCCATAACTTTGACGTTACTCCCACCATTATGTTTGGAGCTGGATTTAAAGACCTTGAGGTTATCCTCGGGAAGGCTCCATTCATCGTGATGAAAGTCACCGCTCCAAAAATTCAGGAGCTGTTTGTTGAATTTGACCTGAACTGTCTTCAGGACTTCCCTTCCTACAAGAAAGCCAAGACTACTGTTGTTGTCGTGGCACCTACCAAGCCTGCTGTCCCCACTGCTGCTAAGGAGAAAGAAGTAATGATCATTGAAGACCTGACTAAGGGATTAGCTCTCCTGCCATTAGTGTTCAAAATTGGTACGGGTTCAAAGACTGCACCGTTAACCCAAACCCAAAGGAGAAACCGTAGCAGGAGAGTTCGGAGGGCCACTAAAGCTCAGGCTCCTAAGGAAGTAACTACTAATAAAGAGCCTCACCAAGACGAGTTAGAATTACCAGAAGTATATCCACTTCTGCGAGGAAGTAGATTCCATCCTTTGATGGATACCAATGGGTACAAAAGTATCCGGAAGATTGCTGCTGCATTACCATCACTTCATGGACAAGGTGTGGAGAGAAAGAAGTCTACTCCTATCACCCGAATCATTTTAGTTTTTTTAGAGGCTAGCCGCTAAAGAAGGTTGTTCAGTGAGTGAACTACTTAAACGAGTGGGACATGCAATATTTCCTCGCATTAAGAGAAATTTTAAAGGACGTTAGATCCGCCAAGAAATCTCAAAAGTTGACTGAAACTTTGCCTACTTGTATTCTTGTCTGGTTTTGCTTGGGGAGCAGAGTTGAAACCGCCATAGTTACCGTCGAGTATGTCGCCGCCAGAACCGTAGGTCGTCGACCGATTAAGTCAAGACTGAGTCCAAGAATTTTATCGAGTGTGCACCACAAAGTCATCCCTAAAATTCCTAAGGAAAAGACAAAGAGATTACCTGATACTATAGCTGGTTTGCATCATGGGGAGCATACTCTTTCTCGACAAACCTATTTTTCTGCTAGGACACTCCGTCCTGAGGCATCATTGTCAAAGAAAAAGCTATGGATACCCAAGGTCGTTGTACCAATGTAGTCCAGTGAGCCCGTAGGGTAGGTTCATGGAATGAAGCCAGGGTCCAAAGTATCTGACATCATCACAGTCATTGCAAGTAAAATGGAAGAACAAGATGAGGAGGTCCAGCAGGGTCCTCCAAATCTTAGAAAAATCAAGGAATGAAGTCAGGCCTGCAGGGTAGGATAGGGGCTGCATCTACTAGATTGGTTGTCTCGGATTTGTGGAAGAAAATCCTCGAACCCCTAACCTTGTATGATTATCTTTTTGCCCCTTCGGAGTCTTATGAATATAATGATCATGATTTTGGCTACGCTATAACTATTTCTTGTGATGACGTAATCCATTATGACCAATCTAACTTCATTCTCAATTCCTAAAATGATCCTCAAATCCTACTTGAGTCTGACGAACTCGGCAACAAGACCGAAGAAGACATCAATGACAACAGCTACGACAGCATCGGAAGTGAGGAGCCAATCCTCGAGCACTATGGTACACCACTTGCCATCAACCTAGATCTTTTCGACAAAGAAGAAACATTGGAAAATTCAACAAACGTACCTCAAGAAAAAGAAATTACATAAATAAACTTGAGGAGCGGGAATGTGTTACCCCCAAGATCAGCCCCAGTGGATAAAGGAAAACAAAGTAGTAACTCGAGAAGGGCTACCTCCACCTCCACCAGTGGAAGAAACACATAACCAAGGGAAAATCAAAGGACCATACAAAGTGCATTATAACGTGCTCACTAATCTTAGGAAGTTGCCGACCCGATTAACCATCTATGATGCTCTAACCTATTAAAGGAGATGAAAGAGACTTTGGTTACAGCTTTGCTCAACCCAGAGATTTGCTTAGCCCAGTTGGTCAGCAAATCCTCAGATGAAGTTTGCTCATTGAAAGAACAANATCCGCCAAGAAATCTCAAAAGTTGACTGAAACTTTGCCTACTTGTATTCTTGTCTGGTTTTGCTTGGGGAGCAGAGTTGAAACCGCCATAGTTACCGTCGAGTATGTCGCCGCCAGAACCGTAGGTCGTCGACCGATTAAGTCAAGACTGAGTCCAAGAATTTTATCGAGTGTGCACCACAAAGTCATCCCTAAAATTCCTAAGGAAAAGACAAAGAGATTACCTGATACTATAGCTGGTTTGCATCATGGGGAGCATACTCTTTCTCGACAAACCTATTTTTCTGCTAGGACACTCCGTCCTGAGGCATCATTGTCAAAGAAAAAGCTATGGATACCCAAGGTCGTTGTACCAATGTAGTCCAGTGAGCCCGTAGGGTAGGTTCATGGAATGAAGCCAGGGTCCAAAGTATCTGACATCATCACAGTCATTGCAAGTAAAATGGAAGAACAAGATGAGGAGGTCCAGCAGGGTCCTCCAAATCTTAGAAAAATCAAGGAATGAAGTCAGGCCTGCAGGGTAGGATAGGGGCTGCATCTACTAGATTGGTTGTCTCGGATTTGTGGAAGAAAATCCTCGAACCCCTAACCTTGTATGATTATCTTTTTACCCCTTCGGAGTCTTATGAATATAATGATCATGATTTTGGCTATGTTATAACTATTTCTTGTGATGACGTAATCCATTATGACCAATCTAACTTCATTCTCAATTCCTAAAATGATCCTCAAATCCTACTTGAGTCTGACGAACTCGGTAATAAGACCGAAGAAGACATCAATGACAACAACTACGACAGCATCAGAAGTGAGGAGCCAATCCTCGAGCACTATGGTACACCACTTGCCATCAACCTAGATCTTTCCGAAAAAGAAGAAACACTGGAAAATTCAACAAAGGTACCTCAAGAAAAAGAAATTACATAAATAAACTTGAGGAGCGGGAATGTGTTACCCCCGAGATCAGCCCCAGTGGATAAAGGAAAATAAAGTAGTAACTTGAGAAGGGCTACCTCCACCTCCACCAGTGGAAGAAATACATAACTAAGGAAAAATCAGAGGACCATACAAAGTGCATTATAACATGCTCGCTAATCTTAGGAAGTTGCCGACCCGATTAACCATCTATGATGCTCTAACCTATTAAAGGAGATGAGAGAGACTTTGGTTACAACTTTGCTCAACCCAGAGATTTGCTTAGCCCAGTTTGTCAGCAGATCATCAGATGAAGTTTGTTCATTGAAAGCACAGCCTGGGTGACCTTCACAGATGAAGATTTGTTGCTTGGTACCGCCAACCACAACCGACCACTCTATAATTCCATTAACATCAGCAGATTTATGTAGTCCAGAGTTTTAGTAGATCCTGGAGCATCACTCAACTTCATGAGACTACGAACATTGGCCTATTTGGACATTGAAGCTCAAGAGCTTACGATCAATATAAGGATGCTAAGAGGATTCAACCAAATAAGAGAGAGAGCCCATGGATCAATTACATTATTTATGAAGGTTGGAGAACTAGCAACAACCACTAAATTGCATATCATCGACGCCGAGACCTCTTTCAATGATCTACTGGGTCAACCGTAGATTCACGAACACAACATGGTTCCACCGTCTCAACACCAGTGCATCAAGTACAACAAGGAAGGACAAGAACATTGCATCAAAAGAGATCTACAATCATTTTCAGTTCATGAAGATGTTGTCTACTACGCGCCTCCGAAGAAAACTGTCTTCTCTTGCAAAATTGCATCAAATAAAAGTAAAGATCCAGAAGAAGTACATTGGTAGGGCCATTCAACTCCGCTTCAGCAATCTTCCACTACTCTCTTACAACAAGTTGGTGGAGGCACTTTTAGTTCGCGCACCTGAGGTCGAGGCCGGGGACGTGGACGAGCATGGAGCAACTTAATCGTTGAACGAACTAGGCCAACCATCAACACCTATGATGAAGATAGTTCTAAAGATGAAATAATGATGGAAAAAACTAAGGAAACCTCAATGCGAGATATCCTTAGAAGATACGGAGAAAAGCGAATATGAGACGATGTATGATCGGATAAACCACTATGTGAATACTATGACCCTTGCTGTGATCCTCCCTCTAAAGGTTAAGAGTTTAAAGGTAAAGGAAGTTCGTAGTGCTGGTTCAAAGCTGATTAAATTTTACCGTGCTTCTACCTCTCCTAATATTAAAAATCATATAAATTTAGATGATGATCCTAATGAATTAATGAAATTACCTTTTGTTTACTTTTTGCGTTATGTATAGAAGTTAATTAAACAAAGAAATTTGCCAAAACAAATGCCAAATGATAAGTTACAAATTTTTAAAAAGTTATGGAGTGTTAAAAGTCAAACTCCCAACTCAAAAGAGGGTGTCCGATTTGGTACAGTCAGAGCAATCGATGATTCAAAATTTTGTATGGTTGTTACTAGTGAATCAGGAGAGGATTGCCTTGATATAGAGGATGACTCTACTAATCAACTGATAGAAGATGCTTTGCCAGAATTTGAGGATGAAATTAAATCAACGGTTGATGAGTTGAAAGAAATCAACCTCATAACTGAAGAACAACCCCGACCTACATTTATAAGTTCTCTACTTGACGATGAAGAATCTTTATGGTTGAGCAAATTGTTAACAAAATTCAAAGATTGCTTTGCATGGAGTTATGATGAAAGGTCAGGACTGACAACTGAGGTTGTAGTTCATAAACTCGGGGTAGATAAAAATATAACCCCAGTAAAACAAGCTTCAAGAATAATGCGCCTCGAATTAGAGCCACAAGTTATCGCCGAGGCAAAAAAATTAATAGATTCTAACTTTGTAAAAGTAGAGCAATGCCCCACATGGTTAGCCAATATTGTACCTGTCAAGAAGAAAAATGGACAAATACATTTTTGCGTCAACTTTAGAGATTTAAACAAAGCATGTCCAAAAGGCGAGTTTCCACTACCAATATCAGAAATGATGGTGGATATTGCTTCTACACACAAAATTTTTCTATCATGGATGCATCATCGAGATCCAAACAAATCAAGATGGCTCCTGAGGATGCAACACTTACAAACTTCATGACATCGATCAGAATTTTCTGCTACACAGTGATGTTGTTTGGGTTAAAGAACGCTGGAGCAACGTATCAACCTGCAATGACAAAGATTTTTTATGATCTCATTCACAATTAAGTATAATGCTATGTGGATGATTTGGTCATCAAAAGCAACTGAAAAATAGACCGTTTGTATGATTTGAGGATCATGTTCAAACGATTATGATGATATGACCTTAAAATGAATCCCTTAAAGTGTGCGTTTGGCGTTTCTATGAATCATTATCCGTCATCGGGGAATCGAGATCGACCTAGATAAGATTAAAGTTTTCTTAGAAAAGCCTCCTCCTAAAACCTTAAAACAACTACGTTCCTTCAAGGGGAAGTTGGAATATATGAGATGCTTTATTTCTAATCTCTCAAGTAGGTGTCAGTCCTTCTCAGCATTAATTAAAAAGGATGTCAAATTCATTTGGGAAGAGAAATGCCAGCGCGCCTTTGAGGATGTTAAATAATAGTTAATGACACCTCCTCCTTTGGCAGCCCCTATCCTAGGGAAACCTTTGATACTTTATACTGCGACCCTATATGACTCTCTTGGAGCACTCTTAGCCCAAGTCAATAACGTGGCTAAAGAAAACACACTCTACTACTTGAGTTGTCATCTAATACCAACGGAAGTAAGGTATCCACCTATTGAGAATCATTGTCCATTGTTAATTTTAGCTACCCAAAAGCTTAGACATTACATGCTCTCTCATAAGATTACCCTAATTTCAGAAGTTAACCCATTTAAATATTTGATGACCCAAGCAACACTCTCCGGACGTCTAGCAAGATGGTTGATGATGTTATTGTAAATTAATATAACTTTTATTCCCCTCTGTGCTATCAAGGGGCAGATTCTAGTTGATTTTTTCAATGCACACCCATTGTCAGCTGGGTCCCCTCTCGACGACAAACTACCAAGTGAGCAAGTGTTACAAATGGAATTCTCCAGTGCACAATGTTGGGAGATGTACTTCAACTGTGCTTCATCCGCTAGAAAAGATAAAGGATCAGGCACATTCATACCGGGAAAAGCAAGAATTGGTTTGATCTTTATGACACCAGATATGGGTATTTTGAGGTTCTCATACAACCTGAAAGAGCCATGCGCCGACAATAAAGCATAATATGAATCCTTAATCACTGGATTTGAGTTGGCAATATCAATGGATATAACGAACATTATCTTCTACGGCGACTCTCAACTCGTCATCTAGCAAGTCGCTAGAGAAGATAAGATTTTATAACCAAGATTAGCAGAATACCACCAGAACATAATGACGATACAGGAGCAAATCCTCTACGTGACTTTCTACCGGATTCCTCAGTGAGATAATGTCCATGCCCACGCTCTAGAAAAACTCGCTAAAGAACTGGCATGTCCCCCGGAGGATTCTATCGAAATCACAACACAAGGAAGACAAGTTCTGTCTCGAATCGACCTTTAAAGTTTACACAAGCTCGGATAAGAAGAAGAGATAAATGCGGTTGTGGATATAAATGAAGATTGGCGCAAGCCATTAATAGAGTATATGCATACTGGAAAGCTGTTGGAAGACAAGTCTGAGTCACATCACATTACAAAGAGAGCTATGTCGTACGCTCTAGTGGGTGATGTCCGGTACAGAAGATCGTTCGACCAAATGTGGCTACAATGCCTAAGCAAAGTCGAAGCCTGAAATATCTTCAAAGAAGTACATGTCAAATTGAGTGGCGCTCACAAGTCAGGACCAAAAATAGAAATGAAGATCAAGAGACTCGGATAATACTGGTCAGCAATGATGTCGGACTGCATGGATACAATCAGAAAATGTCAGCAGTGCCGAGTGCATGGGGTGGTCTTGCACCAACCTCCGAATGTGCTACACCCAACTGTTGTTTTGTGGCCGTTCGAGTGTTGGGGCATAGACATAATAAGTCCAATAGACCGTCCATCTTCTAAAGGACACAAGTTTATTCCTACCGCTAAAGACTAGTTCTCCAAATGGGCAGAGGCAGTGTCGCTACGAGAGGTTACGACATAGCACGTCCTTCAGCTCTTTAAAAGACAAGTCGTCTATCATTTTGGAGTACCACGAAGAATAATTTCCAACAATGGGATAGCTTTTAAAAGCACAAAGATCAAGAATTTCATCAAAAGACATGGGATAGATTAGAGATACTCTATAATTTACTATCCCAGAGCGAACGAATTGGCTGAGGCCTTCAACAAGATGCTGGTACAGATTTTGAAGAAAATATTGGATGAAAATAAAAGGAATTGGCACAATAAATTGCTAGAAGCTTTGTATGCTTACATAATCATGTTCAAGAAGCCCACTCAGTGTACACCCTTCATGCTCTTCTACGGTTCTGAGGCCGTGCTACCGTTAGACATCAGACACCGTCTCTCAGAGTCATTGTTGTCAACTAATTAATAACAGAAGAAAGTGCAAAGCTCAGGCTCAAAAAAATAGAGAGTTTGGAAGAAAAATGACTTGAAGAACAACAACATTTGAAACTTTATCAGGCAAAGATGGTACAAGCTCATGACAAATTGGTCCACACAAGGACATTCAAAGTTGGTGACCACGTCCTCGTGCTCAAAAGGCCTATTCTGGCAGGCCACAAGATAGGTGGAAAATTCGATCCAAATTGGGAGGGACCATTTTTTGTTGAAAAGGTTTACATAGGAGGAGCCTATCAGTTAGCAGATTTTCGGGGTGAAAGACTCATGATACCAATCAACGAACAATACCTGAAAACATATTACACATCCTAACATTGCTTGCCTTCACTTGATTTGAAATTTTGAAATTTTGATTGTTTTGGGTTTATCTGTGTGGCCAAACATTTGTGACCAAGTCCAAATTTTTGTAACAAAATTAACCTCAACATAATATTTTTTTTTGAAAATTACAGACTTCAATTTCCTCTTTTCAAACTTAATATGCTACTAAATTAAACAAACTTCACACATAAATAAATGATCTCTTCACCAAAATAAACAAAAAAATTTCCTTTAATGAATACTTTTTTGTTCTTGTTCAAGCTAAGTTTCAGCCCACTGACATTTTTCCGGTCATCTGCAGAGAAACGCCAGTCCAGAGGCTAATCTTTCTTTTAAAGATGGTTGGAATCTCGCACTAAATGAAGAAATGGCACCGCAAAGCGGTACTATAGATTTTAACATGGAATTTAACCAAGTCAACATGGAATACGAGGAGTCCTTAATGACTTTTGTCAGTCGACGGGAAAAGGAAGAGCTGCCTTCACTACTAAGGGTGCCCACTAAAGATGGTGCGTCACTGAAAGGAAAGAACGTTATTTGTACAACAAGACCTGATGTAGGAGCCAAGCCGTTTACCATCCATGATAGCTACACCGGCTGGGGGTCTAGTTGCTGTTGATAATGAAAGGATACCATTTGCTCCACTGGAAAGAACAAAGCGAAGAAATGCCAGTCGACAAAAACAGAGAGCTTTCTTATGAGAAGAGAAGAGATGTCAGAAAGAGGCAGACAACTTGCTCACTCCTATTCCTGAGGGACACATTATTGATCCGGGCATGAAATAGACCTCCTCCAGCCAACCCGCTAAGGAGGAGGAGTACAAGTTGGTGACAAAAACAAAGAAACTATCAGCTTCAGATGTTTTGTGTACGGGTTGCCCTACCTGTAATACCAAAATACCTGCATGAGCGTCAGCTACAAGGGCATTCATGGAGTGCCCAGACTGCAATGTCCTACATCTACAACACTACAAAACATTAGAGGAATATGAATCTATTGATGATGGATCTCAAACCACTGATTACCAAATAGAGGTAGAGCCATATGTCCCATTGGATGCAGAGCCATATGTTTCGAGGGGTACAGAGCCAAACGTCCTATCAGACACAGAATCATACATTATGTTAGAGCCAGAGATAGCACTAATTTGGTTTCCCACTGATATTCAAATGAGGGAATACCCGCGAAAACTCCCGAATCCCAGTACGGTGTAATATTATAAAATGAGCAAAGTAAATAAAAGAGACTTCAAATTCTACAAAGAAGTACAGGGAAATTCATCAACATACTCAAAGGATTAGAACTGTATACCAGAGTCTTCTCAGAGACTAACGAACAAAGTATTCTTGACTGCATTTTTTATCTAAGGGACAGAGGTCGAGAAGGTTTACTTATGTAAAGGACCTATTCTGAGCCACGGAAATGGATGCGAGGAAAAGGGAGGATTACTATCCAGTGCGGCTACTACTACAACTTCACAAAAGACAAACGGGGGAATCTACCTGGGATCCTTAGACACGATCAAGTAGATCCACTACCACCAATGATAAAGTGGATGATCAAAAGAATGGTCAAATGGAGTATTTTGCCTGCTACCTGCATTCCAAATAGCTGTGTTATCATCATCTACGATGAGGGTGAATACATTTATCCACACATCAATCACCATGACTTCATGATGCCATTTTGTATGGTCTCATTTATAAGTAAGAGTAACATCTTATTTGGGAAAGAAATTGACGTCGTCAACCCTAGTGAGTTCAGAGTCTCTGTGGAGATTCCTCTACTAGTTAGCTCAGTGCTTGTTCTTAAAGGCAACGGTGCAGACGTCGCCAAGCATTGCATTCCAGAAGTGCAACACCGCAGGGTGTCTGTGACCTTCTCACAAATGGATGATAGCAAAATACTGGACGGGTTTCAACCAAATCCAGAGCTGGAGGAACTAATACTTTACGAGCTATGAGAGGGTTGCACCTCTAAGCGCATGCGAAGGGAACTCTTGCCCTGTAGCGTGTCTTAGAAGGTCAGCTCGATCAAAAGCTCATCACAGTAGTAACAGACAGTCAGAGGATTCATTTCTACTTTACTACATTATAACAATGTGATATGTACCAGAGATGCTCAACCTATATTGTGTACTTGGCATGAGACATTTTGGATTTACTTTGATGCATTTTGCATATTGTACTTTTTGAGGCGTTGACATATGCTTGATCTGTAACATTTTGTTGGAACAGATTAATGAAGTTTCGTTCAGAAATGTGTCTTTTTTTTAATTGCCTTTTATGTGATAGATGGAAGCCACGAACCACACGTTGGTTCAAAATTAAAATGATCAAAGAACAAAACAACAAACTTAAAAAAATTAATTGCAATAAAATTTAAACAAAAATAACTAATAAACAAACAATAAAACAACTCTCTTTTAAAAAATCATCCATCTAAAATCAAATTTTGAAAACATATTTTGACAAATTAAATATGATAAAAACAACAAGAAAAGAAAATAAATCTATTGAGTGTATTCTCTCGGTTTCAGAGTTTCTTACTCTTTGCTCGTGCAACACAATTATCTTTGTCTGCACTAATTCTCTTTCCACCCCCGCAGAATTTTACATTCTGCGCAAAAACTTGCAAATTTTCACAAGTTCTCTTCAACAATGTCAACCTTCACATATGACACATGTCCTTAGATTAAACACTACAATCTCTATAGAATTCTAATTTCTGATTCACACTTTTAAGGTCGGTCCTTACTTTCCGATGTTGTCCTTTGAGATTGATCACTACCTTTCAATTCTCATTTTCAAATCAGTCCCTAATTTTTGTTTTGCACTTTTAAGGTCGGTCCTTACCTTCCGATGCTCTCTTTTGAGATTGATCACTACCTTTAAATTCTCATTTTTGGATCAGTCCCTAATTTTTGATTCATACTATTGAGGTCAGTCCTTACCTTCCGCCACTCTCTTTTGAGATTAATCACTACCTTTCAATTCTCATTTTCTAATCAATCCCTAATTTTTGATTCATACTTTTGAGGTCGGTCCTTACCTTGCGACGCTCTCTTTTGAGATTGATCACTACCTTTAAATTCTCATTTTTGGATGAGTCCCTAATTTCTGATTCATACTTTTGAGGTCGGTCCTTACCTTCCGACGCTCTCTTTTGAGATTAATCACTACCTTTCAATTCTCATTTTCTAATCAGTCCCGAAGTTCTGATTCACACTTTTGAGGTCGGTTCTTACCTTCCGACGCTCTCTTTTGAGATTTATCCTTACCTTTCAATTCTCATTTTTGAATCAGTCCCAATTTTTTGATTCACATTTTTGAGGTCAGTCCTTACATTGCGACACTTTCTTTTGAGATTGATCCTTACCTTTCAATTCTAATTTTCGAATCAGTCCCAAATTTCTGATTCAAACTTTTGAGGTTGGTCCTTACCTTCTGACGCTCTCTTTTGAGATTGATCCCTACCATTCAATTCTCATTTTCAAACCAGTATCTAATTTCTGATTCACCCTTTTGAGGTTGGTCATTACCTTCTGATACTCTCTTTTGAGATTGATCTTTACCTTTCAATTCTCATTTTTCAATGAGTCCCTAATTTCTGATTCACACTTTTGAGGTCGGTCCTTACCTCTCGACGCTCTCTTTTGAGATTGATCCTTACCTTTCAATTCTCATTTTTGACTCAGTCTCTAATTTCTGATTCACCCTTTTGAGGTTGGTCCCTACCTTCCGACGCTCTCTCTTGTGATTTATCCTTAACTTTCAATCCTTATCGTGGGATCAGTCCCTAAGTTTTGATTCCTCTCTTTTCATGATCGGTCCTTAACTTTTGAGCCTCTTCTAAAATTAAAACCTGAATTTTAAATCCCATGCTGAGGTCAGCACTTACACCCTGATTCCCATCTTTTATAAATTCCTGAATTCTCATTACTCAAAATCTACTCTCTAATCCCCAACGAGAGTCCCTACTTCTTGACTTTCATCAAATTTTTTCCTGTTATGTTCCCCAGGGGAAGTAAATAGCACACAAAATCCCACACCCCTTCTATGTCTTTTGACTTAAGAGTTTGTATTGGTTTTGTTGATCTCGTCGGTCAATGCCAATACGTGCGGCGTGCTTGCCCAGCACACCCCACCTATTGGGGGTCCGTTTGTTGACCCCATTTTTGGTTGAGGTCTAGTGTTCCTCTTTTGTAGCTTAAGGTCTAGCCATATGACTTCCTCTTTACTATTCATAGAAAACTAGAAAAGGAGACCTCACCATTAGAAATTCTAAACTCCTCTTTACTCAACTTGAAGTTCTACATATTGGTCCTAACCTCTAGCACTTAGTAGGTAGGGTCACTATGGAGAGCTCAAGAAGAGTTCCTATAGGACTGTTAGACCTTAGGGTTGGCCTTGCGTGTTGGTGTAGAGCTAAGGCACTCACTACAATCACCACATTCACAATCACTCACAAATGCAAACCCAAAATTTTCTTTACTCTAATCCCTTAATCTCTTGGGATACTCATGTAGATGGTCCCCTAAACCCACTGGCCCTAGGTTAAGGTTTAGCTAAGAATTGTACATAGAGGAACCAAAATGGAGATTTCATTGGTCCATGGCTTATTAATGGTGGTTGGCACCACAACTCTACCAAATTGCCAAACTTAACCTTTTGCCCCTAAATTCCCCCAAATTACGTAAGTACCCTAGAAACCCTAAATTTGGGCCAAAATTCCAAAATTTTCCCAAAATACTCAAATTTGTTTAAAAATTATTTCAAACCTTTTGAAAATACCCAAATTACCCAAAATCACCAAAAATTGCCAAATTACCAAAATACCCCTTCTTAGCCCAAAATTAAAAAAATTACAAAAAATCTAAAAAATCCCAAAAATTTCCAAAATATTCCAAATATTCGCAATTTTACTTTTCTCAACTACCACATGACCCAATTTGGCCTTTTTGACCTTTTTGACCAAAACCCCTAAAACTACCTTTAAAGGCCCAATCCCCCTAAATCCACCTCAAATGTCCATCAAATTGGTCCTCATTTCCCCCGATTTCAATTATAAACTCAAATTCACCTTTAATATGACCAATCTAACCCAAATCAAGGCTTAATTGGCCCATGCTTTGAGCCCAGTTTTGATTTAGATCAAATCCCCACTTTTGGTCACATGACTTATTCTCACAAAATTGAACCTATAGCCCACTCAATTTGCCATAATTGATGTTGTAAGCTCTTCATAATATCCCTATACATAAAAGTTGACTTTCAATTGGCCTTGTTTAAGCCTCAATTGCACTCAATTTTGACCTAAGTCCAAAAATCCCCAAATTTGCCCCAAATTTACAACGTCTTCAAATTCCATAAAATTGAATGCTTTAGCCCAAAAATTGGCACCCAATTCATGTTAAAAATGCTTTACAAAATTCTTGTTAACCATTCTCAACAATCAATTTGGACTTAGCCTAAGGCTAGCACAATCTAGACCTAAGTCTTGCCCAACATGCCAAAAATCACCAAATCTCCAAAATCCTTCAAATTGTTCAACCCTTCACCAAAAATGTTCCTTACAATCATCTACATCAAATGCACCATTCAATTGGGCTTGAAATCATGGCTAGCCTAACCCAAACCCAATGCTTGACCATGTAAACTTAAATGGACCCATGAACAAATTTGATCAAATTAAACTCAACATGACATAATAAGACCCCTAGGACTGAGCCAAGACCACCTAACCCAAGATAAACGAGCTATGGAGCAGGTGTACCCTAAATTAAGGGATTTATTGCTTTAATTATCCAAACCAAAGATACCAAATTCTCCCACCAATTTAAGTTAATTGCTTTGACAGATTCCCCTGAGGTTCCTGAACTCCTAGCCACCTCCCCCAGCCATGGTCAGCCAGCCTAGTCACCAGAGAAGCCAAAATTGAGCGCCACGCTCTCTTAAACTTCACCCAATTCAAACCTAGAGGCCAACTCACCCAATTTAAACTTTAGAACCCCTCTGCTCTCCACTTAAGCATCACATTGGACCCAAACATTGGCCCTGGCAGCCAGCCTAAACCAATTTTTATAAAAGCTCTTCTCCACGGCCATGGAGGTAAAGTTGAAATTTTCTCAGAGAGAGCCCTCCAAATTGCTCACAGAGACTCTTTGAGACCTTCTCAGCTTAGGCCAACCACTTTCCCCCACTGATTCTCACTGTGGAATCTCAATTTTGAGCTTAAACTTCTGCCTAAGACTAGGACAGAGCTCAATACACCTCCACAGTCCACCAAACTTAAATTAGACTTACCCACACCTTCACCACAGTGAAAGAAGGAGAAGCCCCATCAAATTCCCCTTCCACAGAGACCGTAGCATAACTCTAGACCAACACCTGAAATCAAGCTTAGTCGATTCATACCTAGACCTTACACCACAACAGGAGCCTCAATCCTTAGCCTCTTTGGACCCCAACGAACGTGCTGAGTACCTCTGATTAAAGCTTCCATTCTGAGAGCAAAGGTATTGAACTCCCTCTCTTCCCAAGCCTATTTCGATTCTCCATTTTCTTTGGCTTAATTTCATGGAATCTTAATGATATAGATATGTTCCTCTAGTATAAATGAGCATTTTAAAAAATAATTCATTCAATTTCGTTGAGAAATGAGGAAGATATCAAGCCCTGAAGATGGACGGTTCTCGGGCTAGGCCATTGGGGATGATGATGGAGAGTTGTTTGATCACGCATTTATCTCATCAACAGATGAGGAAAACGCTCCCTTACATGAACCGTGGGTCTAGTCACTGCTGAGGTGGATGGCGACAACAAATAGGAGTGCGCCGCGCGGAGCTTTGGAGCTGCGATAGGTTGACATGGTGTCGTGCTTTTAAATAGATAAAGGGAATTAAATAAATCAAAAAATGCTCCCTAACTTCAAAAATTTATTTCTTGGTGTAGGAAAATCACAAAAATAAAATAAAAATACCATCTTCCTCAATGAATTGAGGAGAACAGTGTGGAAATAATTTGAAGTCCATTTGATGTGTATTTCATTTTTAATAAATCAATTAGGGTTAGGAGTCCTTCAACTCTCCAAGCATGTAGACATTTCACCATGGCTTGCAATTTTGACATGTTCCAGCCTCTGATAAGGGGAATATTCTCTAATTTTTCCAAAGTCATGGGAGACCACTAGACAGAGATCCATATTTTTCAAGCATATGTCTATTATTTGCATAAATTAATCATAATAATTAAAATGTTGCTTATAAAAATGCAAGAAAATTTTTATAGGTCTACTATGATCAGAGAACTATTCAAAAAATCTTTCTTGAGCCAAGTCATTCAAAATGCACCTAATCTTCACAAACCCTAAAACATAAAGGTATTTAATTTTGGGAAATAAAAAAATCAAAATGACTTGATTTATTATCTCCATTGTTATTTATAACTTAGAGAAGTCCGCATAAAAATTTCAAAACATTTTGAAATCATTTGATAATTCAAATTGATTTTCTAAGTTAAATGACATTTTGGACACAAAAATAATTTTTTAATTATCAAAATATAACTTACAAATTATGAAAATGAGTTTCTGGAGTTTTCTGTGAGTAGAAAAATTTTCTAAGAATAAATTTGAAATTAAAATAAAAATCTCATTTTTAGCCAATTTTAAATACTAAAATAATTAAAAAATTACAAAAATAACAAAAATAAAAGAAATTATGTAAATGTTCTAAATTGTTTTCTAAGCATTTAGGAATAATTGGAATATTTTTCAGGACTTTCTAAATGAAGATATTGAATTTTTAAGCTTAAGGTAACTTTTAAATGCTAAAAAATGGATTTTGAACAAAAAAATTCCAATAAATAAAAAAAAATTATAAAAATGTTAAATTTGCGTCTCCACGTTCTTATGCCTTAGGGAGATTTTTGAAAAACATAAAACTTAATTTTCAACTCTTAAAATATTTTATAATTAATAAATACTTAATAAGTTAAAATAATTCTAGTAATTCAGAAAAAAACTCAATAATTCATGATATTTGGTCCAAAAGGTTATCTGATCTAAGTCTACCTCTAGTAAAAATTTTAGGGGATTAGGCTTTACCATGGTCAATTTATAGAATTTTCTTTGAAAAATCCAATTTTTGCATAAAAATAATTTTGTAAATTAAAATAAATTTTGAAAAATCACATTTTCTCCTCTCATGCTTTAATTGACCTATGAGTAAGGTAAGATAAAAATTTCAAAGTCATTTGAATTAAATTTGTCAAATATGAAGTGATAGAGCCTTAGAGGCAAAAGGGTAATTTTGGAAGTTTAGCTTTAATAAACATTTAGGCTTAATTCAAATATGGAAAAGGGTAAACTCTGATTTTAACCAATTCATTTGGAGGATTGAAACCAAAAGGGGGATTAATTGGTAGAAACCAATCTCACTTTTGTTAATTAAAGGATAAATTTCTGAATTCCCTAAATTATTAAAATTTGGAAGTCTAGTCAAATAAATGATTCTAGACATAGGGGTATAGTTTTGCGTGTTAATAACTCACTAATTTAATACCCTATTTGATGATCAAATGACTTTCAAAAATGAATCATCATCACTTAAAATTTTAATCTCTTTCTAAGACATCCACCAAAATCTTAAGGGCTTAGTAGTGACCTAAGCTAAATGAAATTTGGTTAAATAAGGATTAAAAAAAGTGGACATAGCTAAAATTAAAACACCTTTGGAACACTACAAGCCCAAATTTAAAAGTTGGCTGAGTGTCTTGATAACATTAACTTGCCCCTTTTAAGGGTCTTCACCCACAAAATTTACAAATTAAATCACAAATGATAATTAACCTACTCATTGGGATAATTGAAGCATCAATGTTCAGTGAGTATTAGGAGTATTTTTATAGGGAAAATTTATTAATCAACATAATAAGTTTAAATGAGCTCGAGAATTTTCACCAGTCAGTGAGAGGGAAGCATGGACCTGCTTCTTTCTCCAGACCTGTTGGATATCTCAGAGAAGTTAATATGTTTTGCTTAACAAAAATCATCCTTAATCAAATTAATAGGGACCCACTGAGATATGATCTAGAGTTAGGTAGGTCAATAAAACGTTACTTTTCTTGCTTTACATAAAATGTTATAAAATGCATTTTGAGTTTCAGGTGGTGGAACGAGAAGACTCTCCAGGTACGCTTTTATAGTTTACAACATTGTCTTTTCTTTTCCACATTGTGCTTACTTACCTGCATGTTTGAATAAAACACAAACTTGCATGCTAAACAACGATGTCACCCTGAGAACTAAACCTATCAGGATAGCCACAAAACCAAAACCAAAACTAAATTTTAAAATCAACCAAGATAAAAACCACATCCACAACATTCAAAATATAAGAAAACTCAAAAGTTAATCACAAAACAATAACTGCAACTAAATTAAGACGTCTTTATTGGATGATTGGGAATCCCTAAGAGGAGGTAAACTATGTTTGCTAATGAGGCTTCCCACGGTCTAAATAAAATTATGGAACTCATTAAGTTGAGTTTAGTAAATTCATCTTGACTAAGTGACTCCAATAGAAAATAGTGGTGCCGGAACGAGGGAACCATAGGATTCTAACTGGTGTCGCACTAATCAACTTTAATATGCCCCATATTATTTAAAGAACTACTACCAAAGGGCCACCTGATTTGACATCATAACTGGACACCCTAGAAAACTTAAACTTGTCATGACAAGAAGCTTGGAGCTAGCATGGTGGGCAACACGACCATCTTCAACAACTAAACCTTTTTTCCTAGGAAAACCAATTCCTTCCTTAGAATTAGACAACCAAGCCATAGGATTTCGAGATTTTCTGCTTATGCAACATAATCCCTCACCTCATTTTTATGCCTTTGTACAACCATGTCATATAATATAAGCCCTAACTCGTCTTAGAATTTTGATGTTGTCGTTTGTTACGACCTAAATCCACACATCTTTTAGGCTATTTTTGAGATTATTTCACACAAATGTAAGTCCTAAATTAATAAAATTGGTAGGATGAAACACCAAAGTATTTCTCCACAAAATTGAAGACAAATAATAGGATTGCTTGGGAAGTCATCGAGGTTCTCCTCTGGATCCACGACATCCCCTAGTTCTTCCTCCTTTAGATTCAAAAAAAAAAAAAAAATCTCCAAACTTGAGCCAATCCAATTTCACACCTCTCTATCTGATCTCATTGAACAGTCCTATATTTTTATTAATCCTTGAAGATAATATTTTCTGTTTCTTATCGAATGTTTTCTTAGGTGGCTTTGGTCATTTAAGATGTAATTAACTATAGGGGCTTGCACTTATAAGAAACTTTTCTGAACCCAGCTTAATATAAACCCTATTTAATTATTCATATTAAATAGGGGAAATTATTGGCAAATAAAATTGTTTCGTAGACCAAACGGACGTCATATATTTCTTAGTTTGTTTGATCAAGCCTCATCCTTAAATTTTGTGCTTATCCTTCGGGATAAATACATGATTTGAGGTATAACGCTCTTTCATTTAAATTATAAAAATTATGGGGTCACTTTGATTTCATATTTTTCTAAACTTAAATCTATATGTAAATTAAAGTGTCCTTCCAAAGTGGGCGACAAGATTTTGATTCCAGTGACCGACAGCTTCTTACGGGCAACTCCTCAACCAAAATAGTGCCAACATTCTCACAAGCTAACAAAAAAAATAATGCTTCATTACCCCTCGCTATGCAACAACTTTCCCTGAAGTGTATAACGTGTTGTCATGGATTTCCCGTTCCATCAAAAGTCTTAAAGGTCAACTGCACAAAGCCCTTGGGATATGGTATGACATTTAATTCCTCCGAGTAGGGTCTAAGCTTTGAAATTGATGCACCTCCTTCACATTGAGCTAGTGCTTCCGTCACTTAATTTTTAACTAGTTGCTTGATATGCTTTTTTGATATAAAATTTTAGGTTAAATCCTTCTTTGGTATTTCATCTCTTTTGAAGGAGGCGACCTCTTTCCTATCACCTATAATGTGCAAAATCTCGGGTTGGTTCTCATCCAGCGGCATAATTTGTTGCGACTGTGAATGTCCATGCAATGTAGCCTTGGCGGCCATGGTGGCAACCATCTCCTCCATTTACTTTTCTATCTAGCTAATTTGCTCATCCCTCAGCTGAATGGCCCTCTACAAGTCATCAACTGCGTTCTCCTCAATTAAACCAAGATTATCACACACAACAACTATGGCCTTGGTCTCAATGACTTTTATCTTTGTGAACTCCTCATCCATGTAATTTACCAAGTCACAATCCTCATCAGTGACATATGTTCCTTGCTCTTTTGCCTATTATATAATCTCATCTCTTAGCTTCTTCACTTTATCATCAACTATATTCTCTTTAGCTAGTTTGAGTTTGGTTGACATCTTTTAAGAATCATTTTTTTTTATGATAGGCTCTGAGGCAAGAGCAACTACAATGGTCGGAGCATTGGACTCATGATCCACCTCAAAGGCGCATTTCCCTAACCTCTCTGAAGGTACTGGTGTGCCAACCTAGGGTATCCACAATTTCTTCCTTGAGGTTAATACTTTAATATAGGGTGTCTCTTTGATGACATCAACGTGTGGAAAGGAAGTGTGCTCCGTATTGTGCAGACCAAGTATAGCGGCAAAAGACTCTTTCCAATATACCTCTCTGGGAGCTCTTCACAAATGATAGTGGACGGTATTCTCGGACCCAAATGGTACTTGACTGATCTATGCCCTGTATGTCTCTGAACAATGATCCACCATGAAATTACCTATTTTTATTGCATACATTATGATCATTTTATGCATATTTTTAGTGATATTGTTATTTAAAGAAAGGTATTTTGTATTTTTTTTATTTCAGGTCATAGAATGGACATTTGGAGAAAACAAAGGAAAAATGAGCAAGAATGATGCATTTTATATAGCGCCATAGCACCGCTCCCTGACACTATAGCACCAAAGATAGGCGTAATGGGTGTTATAGTGCCCAGACTAGCACTATAGTGCCATTAATTACCCTTCTAGAAAATTCAATGAATTTGGCCAAATTATGAAGGTATGTTTGAAGCAACCCTTGGTTAGTTTTAGAGATCTTATAATAAAGATGAAAATGAGATGAAAGGGAGGACTTTTTGGCAGCATTTGAAGTCTTTAGGAAGTTCTACTTTTGTGTTTAATTGTGAGTTTAAGTGTGCTTTATGTTTGTAAGAGTAAGAGTTTGGAGAAATCTTTAAGGAGACTGCAAAATTTACGTTGGGGAGAAAACATAAGGGACTTCGTATTTGTGTTTAAGTCTTTATTTATTTCTAAGACTTGGATTTTAATACAAATTATGTGTTTTTATTTATTCCCTATGATATTTGAGAAGTTCCCTTCCTCTCTTCTTACATTTTGGAATTAATCTTATGGGATAAAAATGATTTAAGATTTCCATTTTACTTTAAAAAATTATGATAACATTTTCACCTAATCTTCTTTGACTTCACAAATTATCCACTTATGTGGTTAAAATCCATTAAGAAACATAAAGACCTCGGAGGGCTATGATTTCACCCAACTAGTGAGTGTCACACTTCATTTTAGGCAGAGACGTTGCAATCACTTTAAGGGGAGTGCAAATAAATAGAGAGATAATGTTTGTTGGGCGTAGAATTTATGTTTCTAGGGTGACAGACTAGTTTTTTTTTATCAATTTGGTTTAGATTTTGGATTGTGGTCCCTAGTAAGTCATATAGAGAGGGCACAGTGGGTACTCTAGAGGTGAGAGCCCCGAATCTACTCAGCACTACTACAAAAGCTGGTAAAATTAGCCAATGTTCTTTGGTAGCATTGGGAGGGATTAAAGTATAGGGATGCTCCTATTTGTCACAATAAATCATCTTATTTTTAGTCGTTCAAATCCTACATAGATTAATATTTCCTTGCAAGGGGAAAGATCTTTTCATAATATTCGAACTTGTTAAATTTACTTTGCTTAACTATTAATCTTATTCATTTCTTTCTGCTCTAATTTAGCCTTAACCTTTTCAATCATATCAACATTATTATACTTTTATTTTATCTACAATTTAGATAGAATTTTTAAAATTTAATTTATATAAATTAACTTTCGTCGTGGGGTCATTACTGACATTTTTAAAGAAAATCCTATATTACTTGAAATGATACATAAACATGTGAAGTACCTCTAGTGTGAAGTTTTATTATTTTTTTTCAATATCAAATCATTTGTTCACACTAGCCACTAAATTTTGAATATTAAAAATACACATAATTACCGGTGAGTTCAGACAACAGTAGCATCATTAGAACAATGAAAATAGTATCGACATGACTTCCTAAGCAAGATCTAACGAGGATACTGGATGGTAGTGCTTCAGCTAGCATCTTACAGTCTCGGGCAACTGTACCCTCTGTTAGGATCTTAGTTTTCAACTGCAGTGATACATCACATCCCATTCTCTTTAGCAGCCTGGAAACAGAAAAATTTTTATTCTCAACTAACTTCTAAAAAATTGTACAGACTTGGGTGAGGGTTGTATGCATCTCCTTCCTCTCACCATGACCATGAAATGGAGGTAGTGTGACAGTAATCCCACGAATGCTCTCTTCCCCCATAGTATCAGACAGTGGGTGAGGTTTTAATTACTTCACAATCCTCCGGCTGTAGAGTCTCTTTGGTAATAGCCAATTTGGTGGCTCTAGCCTTATCAGGCATTAGGATCTTGCAGCTACAGTTCCACTTCTATAACTTGGTCAATGATGGTACTCTCAAACTGGAACGAATCTCAAATACTGGCGGCGGAGTGGTAAACACATCAACTGAATCTTCATCAAGCAAAATCACTTTTCCCTTAGGAGACAAAACAGTCGGCATGGTAACTATGAACCTAGTGGTAATATGTGTGATAACTCTTCTTGGCATAAAAGCGGCAGACCTGGCAGGTGCAGGAACGACGGACCTAATGGAGGAGGCGGTGACATTCATCTTCTTGAAAGAAGGGAAGTCCTAGTAAAATCTCAAATCAAACTCAGTGGACTAATCTTGAATGTCCGAGGTAGTGACTTTCATTATAAAACATGGGGCTTTATCCAGTACCACTTCAAAATCGTAAAACACGGATCTAAACTTAATCATGGGTATTACATGACAATCCATGTTGCTCATAAGCAAGTTGCAAGAGATGGTCAAAGTTGGGGACGACATTGTAGCTAAAATTTGAAAAAGTTATGAGAGTTAGTAATAGATTATACCTTTTTATTCTAGTGTAAAAACTGAAATTAGTGAAATTCATTTTATGAACTTGGTACATCATTTTTCTTTTTTTGATTTTTGAAGTGTTTATTTCATTTTCTTTTTGTTTTCATTTTCCAAATTTTTAAGGGCATTCTTCAAATTTATCATTTTCTGGTAAGTAAGGTGTTATTAGATTTTATTAAATTTCAAAAATTAAACAAAAGTTAAAGGGCAGAAAGATCTAATCCAACTTGCAAATAATAAATTGAACATGAAAGAAACGCAGTAAAGATGATGTTTGGGACCTAGTTTGGGACCAATTTCCTAGTGCACCTTGCTAGGATGAACCTCATTCACCAACACACACCTATTAGGGGTCCGACCCAACATAGAGAGAAAACTCTAAAGATTCCTGAACGCTTCTCCTTAAGGAAGATGAAACAAACAGTCTTAGAATCAAATAAGAGTTGGCCGTTCTTGCCCAAGAATTAAATGAACAAAGCATGTCAATGGAAGAATGATAAACTATACCAGGAGTTACATGGACACATTATTGATGAATGAATACAAAACCTCCTAATTATAATGGAGAGAGAAACTAGACCCCAGCCGAGACACCAAAAATTATTTAGCGTTGGATTAGAATATGACAGTTGTTTTGAAAATAATTTAAATTTAATATATATATATATATATATATATATATATATATATATATATATATATATATATATATATATATATATATATATATATATATATATATATATA
>JXCR01045515.1:0-28070 GCA_002079205.1 Phalaenopsis hybrid cultivar | reverse complement strand
AGGAGGGAGATAAAGTGGCTGAGGAGGGCCTGCCCGGAGTAGGAAGTTTCTGGCGGCAGGAGAACTTCTCCTCTTCCGGAAACTCTAGGGCTTATTTCAAGGCTCTGATACCATCTAGGTTTTGAGAATATAGTAGAATAAATTTATTGATACGAAAGGCGATACAAATACAAGCNTCATGTGTATGATATATGAAATGCCTATGATGAATGTTTGTCACAGGAATTATGATTTAAGAAATATCATAAATGATATTTTAGATATGTTATTATATGAATATTTGTTAAGTATGAATGATAGGCAACAATAGGATTTCTGACTCTTGTTATTCAGACGGAGATGAAACTTCGGAAATCGTTGGGATCCGACGGACGAAATGTAGGGAACCGTTGGTACTAAGGGGGGTTATTAATAACTGTCATGTTGATGAAGCCCAATCTTTATTAATAGTTTATGTAGCCATCAAGCTGGATGACGACCCATGACAGGACAAGACATGGAAATAGTTGAGGCCTATAAAATTACAAATGACATTCTTATGATTAGATTGGCGACTCTCATGAATATGCTTGTGTTTATACATAAATAGATGAAATACATGTTTTATATAACAATTGTGATTTTCTACATTACATGCATTTTCTTTGACATTTTTTATAAGATTATGATATGTTGTGACATGTGTTGTAGACATATACATAGTTACATATGAGCATGCACGTTATTTCTTTTATGTTTATAAATCTTACTTTAGCCTCGATTATTTCACTGAGCTTTTTGTAGTTTACTCTATATAATCGACTTTTAGGAAGGTGTAAGGAGCACTAGGGCGAGTAGTCTTGTGTAACATGTATAGCTTTTGCATTCAAGTTTTGGGTGCTTGTATAGAATTTTGGGCATGTACTTTTATTATATTGGATCTAGTAGCTCGTTATGGATATATATATTTTGGTGATATGAGTTTCTACGCTTCCGAGTATATATGAATGTGAATGATTTATGAAATGAAGTATATCTAGTACATTTACGACGATTTATTTAAATTAGTTCATCGTCGACTTAGTACTGATTATGCAAATCAGGATGAGTGCTAGTGAGAAGTTAGTCTGATCGAATCATCTACCTCTATTGCACCGCAATTGACCCTTACGTTTGTGGAACTTTATTTAAATTAATTCATTACCCATTGGGTCCTGATTTTGCAACTCAGTATAAGTGCTGGTGAGAATTTAGTCTGACCAAATAGTCTGACTTTGTGCATTGCAATTAACCCTTTAGTGTGGTCACTTGGGGTTTGACCAATATACTAACTAATCATCAATGCTATGGGAGGATCTATGCTTGTCTTACAAGACTGCACATGTAATTTGGGAGGAAGACTCCAACTTTAAAAATTTTGGGAATGTACATGCATACCACCCAATTCCTGTGTATTTACACATCTAGCACCTAAACTTTATTTTTTACATTTATACCCATAATTTTCATATCATATTAAAAATACCACCATTTTAACTTTTAAAACATTAAACACTCCTTTGCATATATAGGTAAAGTCATATGTATGTAAAAATTGAAGCTTAGGTGTTGGATATGTAAATACATAGGAATTGAGTGGTATGTATGCTAATCTTACTAAAAAAATTGGTCACTTGTATGAATAACAAGGCCATGTTTATGATCTCAAATAAGCATAAGAATATGAGGTACTTCGCCACAAAAAAAAAAAAAAAAAAGAAAAAAAAAGGAGAAGCTAGAATTGGATAACTTTCGGGCTAAATGATTAGTGTAGGGTATGTGCCAGCAAATACATCAAAATTTTTGGGGAAAATAAGAACTTAAGATATTTTAACAGGCCTCAATGATGATAAAGTTTGTGGTAGAGGCAATTTGTCCACTTCATAAAATTCTAGAAGCATTTGTTGAAGCTAAAAGGGGACAATGCAAATGAAGAATGATGTTTAGGATACCATGAATGCTCTCATAATTGAAGAACCTATTCTTCCCACCAGAAATATGGAATAAAATCTAAGACATAACTAAAGGCGTAGTAGATGTATTCTTTGGTGTATTGTTTGTAAAAAATCTAATGATACAACAAAAAACTATTAGAAACTTCTTGAAAAGCTAGCAAATTGAAGCAATTTTGGAAAGCAATGCAAAGGCACTACCAGTTATCAAATTAAAACTAAGGAATTGATGATGAAAATTGGGGAAACTTGGCAACTTATACCTTGTTGCTTTTTGACCCGAGGGTTTGGAATTATCAAGGCGATGACAGACAGTTATACTGTAGAGAAATATTGTTCTAATTTTTACGACAATTCAAAATAACATCCAAATAATTACAAGCCACTAAACATTGTTATTTTTATATCATAGCCAACTCACATTCATAAATATTAAGGTTACGACAAGAATTTAGTAATTTAGCCTAAAATAAAGTACATTATATTTTTGGTATATATTTGCATTTTTTTCTTTTTTTGTATATAAATTATGTTACTAGCCAACAAATTTATATGACTTTTTTTCTAGAGTGAAAATGAAAGCACATGTTAAGTTATATTGTAACTTAGCGAATAATTAAAATTCCATAATATACTAATTTCTATGCATATGTTCTAACATCTATGCAGGCCAAAATAATTAAATATTAATATTTTACTTTGTTAGAAATTTTTAAATATTTATATTTATTATTTCATTTAAGAAGTCATCTTAGGAACACTGTTTAAAATATTATATCACGTAGGTTTTGAGAATATGACATAATAGTTTTATTGATATGAAAGGGAGTATAAATATAGGTTACGTGAATTCTAAAATAGAAACGACATAATACCCATATCTTCAAGATTAAAATTAATCAATTCTTGATAACTATATGGAGATAAAAGGAAAGACATTAAATAGGAAATAACTTGAATGAAAATAAATTAATATTAATAAATTCTAACATAACATAGGAAATAACCGGAAAAGAAAAAAAATCAATACTAATAACTTCTAACACTCCCCCTCAAGTTAAAACATAGATGTCAATCATATTCAACTTAGATTTTAAATCATCAAACAATTGGCGATGAAGATATTTTGTAGGTAGAATTTGAGTTTTCATCCCCAAAGCATCTAGGAGTACTTCTAGACTGTGGTTGTCTTTGATTGTAGTTTCTATAGTGCATGTAGGTAGCTGCAAGACTATTGCAGGTAATGTTGTAGGGAAGTAGGGAAATTTGCAGAAAAGTACACAAGCTACAGGGAAAACTGCAGGATATGGATTGCAAGGAAAAAAAAACTTTGGAGGGTCAGCCGCAAGAAAAAGATTTGAAGGAGGTTTTGTAGCAGGAGAAACCTTCAGAGTGGGGTTTTGCTATAGGAAAAAGCTCAAAACTCTGAAGGAGTCTACAAAATGGAGAATTTTGTAGGTAGGTGGAAGACTGCTGCAAGTAAGTGCTACGAAATGGGTCTGTAGGGAGAAATCCGGTTGAGGAAGTTTCCTTTGCCTGCAGAGAATAGTTTCTGACTTTGATGGCTGCAAGGTAAAGCTCTGGAGGAGGCTTGCTACAAGGGAAAAAAAAACCCGGCGAAGGGCCTGCAACAGGAAAAGATCTGGTAAGGGTCTGCAACCACCTGCTGCAGAAAAACGATATGAATTGTTGTTCGATATGGCTGTAATGGCAGCATTGGTCATTGTCTGACTGAAATGGAGAATTCATTGGAGTTTCTCGGAGATTGCTACCAATCTAACATCTAATATGGAACCCTCTGAGTCCTCTGTGGCATTTAAAGGAAACACACTAAACTTCTTGAGGTTTTTACAAATTGCAGCAATCATTTGAAGACCCTAGTCACGAACCAAATTTAGAACCCAGAAAGTTTGAAGATTGTAACAACAACTAATGACTAGTTTGAGCTAATCAGTGGTGATTGAGGGGATTGGGAAACCATAAAGGCTGACTTGAGAGTTCCTAAAATCACCTCCTTTGAAGGAAAAGAATAAGTCGGTGCCAAGATGAGTGAGCTGCAGTGCTCGGACCAAGAGACGGCCGACAGAGACGTGCTCATTGACTCTTAGTCTTCTGAGAGAAGGACATCGGGCCACAAGAGCTTCAAGAGCTTCAAGGTTCATAGCATAGCCAATTCAATTGAATACCAGGGACTCGATGCAAGTCTTCCCTGGTAGAAAGCATGACACCCAATCCACCACCCTCTCATCGTCGTCCTCAACATCATTGTCTATTTGATCTAGAGATCGGAGACACTTGCATCTCTCTGCTATGACGGCGAGATCGGTCGTGGTGAATTTGTTACAGCAAAAAGGTGGCAGGTCCCAAAAGGATGTTGTTAGGATCACGAAATTGGCGGCAAAAATAGTCATTTGCTTGAGCCAAACTCTCTCGAGCGAGGGATAAGATGAAACCATGGCGGCAATAGGCTGACGGGTAGCAGTTGTCGATCGAGCCGAGTTTGGACCTCAACGCGAAAATAAGGCTTGTGGATGAGGGAAGATGCGTGTCGATCACTATGGGAGGTCATGAAGCACAGCACATTCTTGAGGGCATCTTGAGAACTTGGTCCGAGAACAGCGGCGACTGGCCAATGGGAGTCAAGGTGGGCCAATACTTTGGCTGAGTAGTTCCGAAGGGATTTAAGGGCCATCGATCGTCATCACGGTCATCACAGTCGCCATTATCCAGGAGCTACTTGAAGGTTGTTGTTAGTTGCAGATCTAAGCTTTGCTAGCCTAAGGCATTTGCTTGCTGTGGAGATGAGGAATCCCAGACTTTGCTAGCTGTTGTTTGCTGCAGAAGATGAGGTCTGCAGGCTACACCTGTTGGCTATGGGGAGCGGGTGTTTTGTTTCTCGGGAAGTTCTCCTATGGGAACTTTTGCTGGCTGCTCCTGTGGGAGCGGCTATTCTATTGCCCAGGAAGTAGCTCTCCTACGGGAACTTCTGTTGGCTGGTCTTGCAGCTGTTTTGTTTCCTGGAAAGTAGTTATGCTATGAAAACTCTGTTGGCTACGGGAAATGGCAGTAATCCTACGGATGATCTGCAGGCTATAGGAGGGAGATAAAGTGGCTGAGGAGGGCCTGCCCGGAGTAGGAAGTTTCTGGCGGCAGGAGAACTTCTCCTCTTCCGGAAACTCTAGGGCTTATTTCAAGGCTCTGATACCATCTAGGTTTTGAGAATATAGTAGAATAAATTTATTGATACGAAAGGCGATACAAATACAAGCTACATGATTTCTAAAATAAGAAAAATATTACACCCATATCTCCAAGATTACAATTGATCACGGAGATATAAGGAAAAACATAAAATAAAAAATAACCGGAAAGAAAATAATTCAATATTAATAAATTTTAATATAAAATAAGAAATAACCGGAAATGAAATAAATCAATACTAATAACTTCTAACATATCATAATATCATTTAAGATACATTCAATTCTTTTTTTTGGGTATTTTATTTAATTTCAAGTGTGTGGGTACAATAATGTCCTGAACTAGTATTATAAAGGAATAACTCTTTCGATTGATTTATACATTTATTTCATTTGATTCTTATATGTCAAACTTTCAATGTCAATGCCATGCATGGAATATGTTTGAAACACATTATAAGGTTTATCTGATTAAAATGAAATAGATTTTTGATTAATTTTATCATGGACTATCATGATATGAACATTTCAAGAAAACCTCATCCTTCTTTTTGTTTTTTTGGTGTAATCCTTGTATTTTTATTTTTTTTCCACCAGTGTATTGGTTTATTTTCTACCATGTTTTCGCCATTCTAAATGCCTAAATCAATGTCTATGTTGTACCTTCTGTTTTTCAATAAATTTGTTGCCAGTCTCTTTTGCATATTCATTTCTCTATCTAGTTTTATTTATGTTCATTTGTCATTGAAGCAACAAAGGATAGGCGATGCTGAATTTAAAATCTTTTTTGAACAGATTCCATTCTGTAAGAGTAATAATAGCAAAAATTTTCCTTGTTTTCATCTCCAATTCACTGTATTGCCTCTTTAAATTTCAAGCTTTCAGATCCTTTATCCTTGCATTTTGTGTGCAGGACTTGATAGCTGATTTTGAAGTTTCCGAGGGGATCTACTCGAGGGCTCGAATTGAAGACTCTGATTCTGTTTGTCTTTGGTTGGGAGCCAATGTCATGCTGGAATACTCTTGTGAAGAGGTTTGCTTCCTATATTTTCTACTTGAATAGNTGCTTGAGCCAAACTCTCTCGAGCGAGGGATAAGATGAAACCATGGCGGCAATAGGCTGACGGGTAGCAGTTGTCGATCGAGCCGAGTTTGGACCTCAACGCGAAAATAAGGCTTGTGGATGAGGGAAGATGCGTGTCGATCACTATGGGAGGTCATGAAGCACAGCACATTCTTGAGGGCATCTTGAGAACTTGGTCCGAGAACAGCGGCGACTGGCCAATGGGAGTCAAGGTGGGCCAATACTTTGGCTGAGTAGTTCCGAAGGGATTTAAGGGCCATCGATCGTCATCACGGTCATCACAGTCGCCATTATCCAGGAGCTACTTGAAGGTTGTTGTTAGTTGCAGATCTAAGCTTTGCTAGCCTAAGGCATTTGCTTGCTGTGGAGATGAGGAATCCCAGACTTTGCTAGCTGTTGTTTGCTGCAGAAGATGAGGTCTGCAGGCTACACCTGTTGGCTATGGGGAGCGGGTGTTTTGTTTCTCGGGAAGTTCTCCTATGGGAACTTTTGCTGGCTGCTCCTGTGGGAGCGGCTATTCTATTGCCCAGGAAGTAGCTCTCCTACGGGAACTTCTGTTGGCTGGTCTTGCAGCTGTTTTGTTTCCTGGAAAGTAGTTATGCTATGAAAACTCTGTTGGCTACGGGAAATGGCAGTAATCCTACGGATGATCTGCAGGCTATAGGAGGGAGATAAAGTGGCTGAGGAGGGCCTGCCCGGAGTAGGAAGTTTCTGGCGGCAGGAGAACTTCTCCTCTTCCGGAAACTCTAGGGCTTATTTCAAGGCTCTGATACCATCTAGGTTTTGAGAATATAGTAGAATAAATTTATTGATACGAAAGGCGATACAAATACAAGCTACATGATTTCTAAAATAAGAAAAATATTACACCCATATCTCCAAGATTACAATTGATCACGGAGATATAAGGAAAAACATAAAATAAAAAATAACCGGAAAGAAAATAATTCAATATTAATAAATTTTAATATAAAATAAGAAATAACCGGAAATGAAATAAATCAATACTAATAACTTCTAACATATCATAATATCATTTAAGATACATTCAATTCTTTTTTTTGGGTATTTTATTTAATTTCAAGTGTGTGGGTACAATAATGTCCTGAACTAGTATTATAAAGGAATAACTCTTTCGATTGATTTATACATTTATTTCATTTGATTCTTATATGTCAAACTTTCAATGTCAATGCCATGCATGGAATATGTTTGAAACACATTATAAGGTTTATCTGATTAAAATGAAATAGATTTTTGATTAATTTTATCATGGACTATCATGATATGAACATTTCAAGAAAACCTCATCCTTCTTTTTGTTTTTTTGGTGTAATCCTTGTATTTTTATTTTTTTTCCACCAGTGTATTGGTTTATTTTCTACCATGTTTTCGCCATTCTAAATGCCTAAATCAATGTCTATGTTGTACCTTCTGTTTTTCAATAAATTTGTTGCCAGTCTCTTTTGCATATTCATTTCTCTATCTAGTTTTATTTATGTTCATTTGTCATAGAAGCAACAAAGGATAGGCGATGCTGAATTTAAAATCTTTTTTGAACAGATTCCATTCTGTAAGAGTAATAATAGCAAAAATTTTCCTTGTTTTCATCTCCAATTCACTGTATTGCCTCTTTAAATTTCAAGCTTTCAGATCCTTTATCCTTGCATTTTGTGTGCAGGACTTGATAGCTGATTTTGAAGTTTCCGAGGGGATCTACTCGAGGGCTCGAATTGAAGACTCTGATTCTGTTTGTCTTTGGTTGGGAGCCAATGTCATGCTGGAATACTCTTGTGAAGAGGTTTGCTTCCTATATTTTCTACTTGAATAGTATCTTTCATTCTATGTTTAAATTTTATGCAGTTTAATACTATTCTACTCGAGTCATTGCAGGCCAACGAACTTTTGAAGAATAACTTGGAAAATGCCAAAGCCAGTTTAGAGGTTCTAATTGCTGATTTGCAGTTCCTAAGGGACCAAGTAACTATAACTCAGGTACAATAAGCTTAACTTTGATTAAATTTGTAATTTTAGGCCCCTGTACAAATCATTCCTATATCTCAATATATAGTTCAAGCAATTTTATGAACTACATTGAGAGTATTTATCATATCACGAAGACTACATTATTGAGAATCTAATTTGGAATCTGAATATATCATTATGATCTTTTTTTGGGAGAAAAGTTCCAACTTCAAAACAACCGAGTGTCCTGAGGATATTTAACATTTGGTAAACTCTAAAATAGTGAGCTCAATAAAATGGCTCTACAAAAATATAGGTTTTTTTACATACATACCACCCAATTCTTCTGTATTTATATACCTAACACCTAAACTTTAATTTTTATATTTATACCATCCAAATCTTTCATATCACATCAAAATACCACCATTTTAACTTAAAAAAAGTGGAATACCCCTTTTCATGCTTAGGGAAGGCAAAAATTGAATTTTAGGTAAATACATGAGAATGGAGTGAAATGCATGTAGTTCTTCTATATATTAAACAAACAGGGCTTGGCTAATTCGAGCAGTGGCTAACTTGCCTCTAGTTGATAGGAAGGTCATGGGCTTGTTAAATCATTTCATTCAATTACAATAAGTTAGAATAGAGTAAAATGTGAGAGAAAAAGAGAGAAGCCAGTGAAGAGATGGAAATTTTAGAGAGAAAGTGATGGCCGCTCAAAATTCATTTCATTCAATTACAATAATAAGCCATCAACGTCGGATATAAGTCCTGATATAGAATGGTGTTTATCAATTCTGAGTCATAAAACCAGCCTCTATGTTGTAGTATTGCTCCATCATTGTATTTGTGGGAGCTTGCTATGGGTATAACAACAACAACAATAAGCATTTATTCTACTAAGTGGGGTTAGTTACATGAATCATTTTTCTTTGTTGATTCTTATTGGCTGTCATATTTTTATTTAATTTCGATAGATTAATATGATTTTCGATAAAATATGCTCAAGTCTTTTTAGATCTACCTCTGTATTTCATAACTCAAATCTATAATATCTACTCTCCTAACCGAATCATTAGATGGTCGTCGACATTTAATGTAACCAAATCATCTAAGGCGGCACTCTTTAATCTTGTATGTCACTGGAGCTACACCAACACTTTCATGGATAGATTCATCTTGCATTTTGTCTCTAAGCGTCAAGCCACTCATCCACTTAAGCATTCTCATCTCAGCAGCACTTAAGTCTATTTTATACTTCTCTTTTAAAGGCCAACATTCCGCACCATAAAGCATTGCAGGTCTCACCACCATATTATAAAATTTTCCTTTTAAATCTAAGCAGTTCTTTTCTATCACACAATAGGCCTGATGCATTCCTCCACTTCAACCAACCAACTTGCACTCTGCTGGTAACATCCTCATATATATCACCACCACTTTGAACAATAGATTCGAGATATATAAACCATTCATACCTTTTAATGATTTGATCATCCATAGTTACAACTATGTCGCTATAGCTACTACTACTTAAATTACATTTTTTTTAGTTTTAGATCTACTGAAACGAAGGCCTTTGGACTCCAATGCAGACCTCCATAAATTATGTTTTTTTCTTGAAGCATTTCTCTAGTCATATCCACAAGAAGGGTGTCTTCAACGAAGAGCATACACAAAGGTACATCCTCCTCTAAATGTCCAGCAAGAGCATCCATAACTGAAGTAAAAAGATGTGGGTTAAAAGCCGAACCCTGATGTTATCCAACTGAAATAGGAAAATACTTGATCAATCCTCCTTCTGTTTGAACACAAGTAAGAACTCTAGTATGCATATTCTTAATGACTTGAATATAAGACATATCAATACATTTATTTTCTATAACTGTCCAAAAAACTTCTCTTGGAACCTTATCGTAAGCTTTTTCTTATCAATAAAAATCATATATAGAGCCTCCTTACTCTCTCTTTTCTTCTCCATCAAATTTGTCAATAAATATATAGCTTCCATAGTAAACCTGCCCGACATAAATCCAAAATGATTATAAGAAATCTTTGTATCACGTCTTAATCTATATTCAATTACGCTCTCCCATAATTTTATAGCATGATATATTAACTTAATTCCTCTATAATTTGCACACTCTTGTGCATCCCTTTATTCTTAAAAATGGGGACAAAAATACCCTTCCTCAACTTCTCCAACTTCTTTTTAGCTTTTAAAATAATATTAAAGAGTTTAGTAAGTTAAGAAACTCAATAAACATCCAAATATCTTAGATATTTTCACACAAAATTAATTTTAAAGCCTATTGTGGTTATACTTTGTTCTTTAAAATGTATTTTTTGTAGTTCATAGTTGTCATTTCGTGTTTAATCAGTGATCCTTTAGTTATTTATGAGACATTTACATACATACCTCCCAATTCTTATATGTTTACATATCTAAGACTTAAACATTGATTTTTACATGCATACCACCTAAATCTTTCATATCACATCAAAAATACCACTATTTTAACTTAAAAAAAGTGAAATACACCTTTTCATGCATGGCTAAGGTGACATATATGTAAAAACTGAAGTTCATGTGTTAGATATGTAAGTACATAAGAATCTAGTGGCATGCATGTAAATGTTCCTTTGGGGGCATTTACATAAATACCACACAATTCTTATATATTTACATATCTAAACATCTAAACTATAATATCTACATTCATATCACTCAAATGTCATCTGCACCTTTTCATGCATAGATTTATAGCGCGACGGTACGATAAATGTAAATATCAAACTTTAGATGTTAGATTTGTAAATCCATAAAAAATTGTGTGGTCTCCCTATTTTGTACTCTCATCACTCAGTTTATGTTTGATTTTAATTACTTTTCCAATCTAAGCTATTTGTTGATCATAGCTGCAGAAATAAATCGGACAATCTGTTCACTTTATTTATGCAGGTCACAACTGCTCGGGTTTACAACTGGGATGTTCATCAAAGAAGAGTCAAGCAAACAACTTAACAAGAAAAAATAAATCAAAAATGGTTTTTTTTTTTCTTCTTCTTATTAGCTAAAAAACTATATTGCCGTTGGATTCTTCTTTTGAGCCTTTTGATGGTCTTAAATATATTTTATGACTTTAGTTGTGAAAAAAAATGCACTTTTAGAAACTTATGTTAGTATTATTATTTTTTTTGGCTTCTCTTTGAAGGATTTATGTATGCTTTGTGAACTTGAAAAGAGCGAAAAATTATTCCATACGGATGCAAGATGCATGCGGTGTCCGATCCTGACCATAAATCAGTATTTTTGTTTTTAAAAGTGCATTTTTACTATGTTCGATATTGACCGTAAAAGTGTATTTTGGTGGGCCCCACTTAATTTTTTTTTTTTTTAAACTAAAATATATCCTGACCGTAGATCACCCTGATTTACGGTTAGGATCGGACACCGCATGCAGAGATGCATACGGTGTCCGTACACAATAATTTCTCGAAAAGAGCAGCCTTGTTTTGCATAACAAGTGATTATGGCTTTACCTAATAATTTAAAAAAAAAATTAAAAAAAAAATTCAAGTAGAGCTTGTTTATTGTGAATGTTGGAAGATAGCGAATGAGTTCTGATTTTTTTTGTTCTATTTGCAGCAGTACTCTCTTTAAAATAAATTAGAATAAACTAAAATGATAAAATTCCTTGATTTTTGAACATTATACCATCACATGAAAAATATAGGAATTGTTATGGTAGAAGAGAACACAAATTTTAAATAGCTGTTTTCACTTCATTTGAGTTTCATGTTGCATTTTATCTTTTACAGAATTTTAACTTTTTTTTTACTGAAATGTGAGCATCACACCCAACTTTATTCAGAGAAAAAATGAGTTGCAAAATGAATGAATAAAAAACGATCGACAAAAACGCCAACAAGAGTAAGAACTTCAAAATATAATAGGAACGGTACTTAAACAAAACAAGACTTGAGCAATAATAGAAATCCCCCACGGAAGATATACAGTCAACCAGGAATAGAAGGACACGACAACAACAACATTTTAGCAGCAACAAAACAACACTTTAACAACAACAAAATAGCACTTCAACGACAATAGAAATCCCCAATAGAAGACATACACTTCACAAGGAACTGAAAGCCCTATAAAGAATACAAACAAACAAGTAGTAGAAAAATCAAAGAACTATAAAAAAAATACGAAGAGAAAAAACAAAAACTAAAGAAGATAATGTAAGATACAAAAAATAAAAAGGAGTTCAACACATTAGAGCTTCAAACTTGGCTGCATGAAAGTACTAAACTTCTATTCTAAAATTTTGAATATGTAAAAATATATTTAAAATATTATTGAATTTTAATAATGAATGAAATTTATCACAGCTAAATACCAAACTCAGCAACCAGAGAAAATCAAAAAGTAAGAGCATACAACAAAGATCAAAGTTGAACAACCAAAATAAGCTAGAGCTAGAAGAACTCCAACAAGAACTCCAAAATACAACAACAACAACAAAAATAATCAAAACTCTAACATCAAACTAACAGTAACAAAGCAACACTCCAAATAACATAGATCCCCAATGGAAGAAAAAATAGTTCACCGGTAGCAGAAGGCCTAAAAAGAAGTATTATAATTCAATCCAAAATTTTGGAATATATGAAAAATAAATTAAAAAACATGTATGTATTTTAATAATGACTGGAGAGCATCACATCACAAAAACCAACCTCGGCAAACAAAGCAATGACAAGAAAAACTGCAACGAATCAAAGGACCAGGAAAAACCCAACAAACTGCAAAACAATAGGGAGAAGCAAACTAGCTAGCCAACCAAAAATATAAGTATTAAAATTCCATTTAAAATTTTGAATATATAAAAATATATTAAAAAATATGGTTGAATTTTAATAACTACAAGAGAATATCACAACTCAAAAACCAACCTCAACAAACCGAGCAAGAACAATTGAAAATTGTAACACATAAAAGAACCGGAAAAAACCGAGCCAACAAGCTGTAAATAATAGGGTGAAGCAACCCAGCCAACCAACCAAAAACCAAAACCCCACAACCAACTCCGCAGACAAAACTCTAGAAAAATCAACCAATCAAAACAAAGAATATGATATAAGTAAAAATTTGTAAAAATATTCAATAGAATTAGAATATAATTTTTAAATTTCTATTTTCTTGCTCTTGTAGAAGATCAATCAATGAATATAACTGATATTAGAATTAACAGAAGTATGATGATTCCAGAAAATTTGGAGTTTATCTTGTACCAAATCACATAAGCAACAACTTGAACATCTAAAGATAAAAACACCTAGAAATTTTGCATGTTGAATTATCAAAGTGATAGATAACTTGAAAAATATTGCTATAACTATAAAAAAATTATCATTAAGTAAAAAAAAAAAAAATTAAGAAGCACATAAAAATAATAACATTAAAAAAAAAAAAGATGAACATGAGTTTCAAGATTATTCATACATAAAACACAAGACAAATTGAGATGCATACTTCTTAAAGAAAGAATACCACAAGTTTTGAACCTTCTCATAATAACTTTCTACCAAATTCTCTCAAACTAATTAACACGAGGAGAAGTTGCATAAAGAGAAAGATGAACATCTTTATGAGAATAAGATTCTTTTCCAAGTACAAGTAAGACCAATGGAAATAGAAATCTTGCTGATAACAAAAACTAGAAGGTTGATAATTAGAAGGAAAATTTCAAATTTATTAAAAGTAATATCCATAATCTTAGAATTAAGAAGAAAATTAAACCAAGTATAAATAGAATCACCAAATTTCTCCATAAGAGAAACTCCCTCAAACTAATGATCAAAATAAAATAACATTCGACAATCATTGGTAATATGAAAGCTTAGAGCATACCTAAATTTGATAGCAATTCTGATAAGATCTTTCCAAAAAGGAGAATGTATAGAATTAACCTTATGCCAAAAAGTATCATAACCACCAGTCAAATGTCGACCGACATTTGTCAGTGACAGCCAAAGTCTAGCAGAATGACTCTGACCACGTGCCTTTCAATACGCACCAGACTGTTCTTCAATGGATGTGTTGCATTATATTTATGGGAATCATCACATGTATCATGCGAGGTTCCATAATGCTCTGACAGCCATCCTACTCACATGAAATCAAAAATTGATGCCAACACATACACCTACACAACTCTCTGACGACTTTCTAATTGAAGGGAATGGGCTACCTATCAGATTGCAGTAAAATATTCTCTTTCTAACAACCTAGCCTCATATTGACAATAGGAGTCATCCAAAGAGAATGGTAATTACCAATTGGATCTGGATAGTTAACCGACCAAAGGTGACAAAGATGGCCGACCGAAGGACCATGGTTTGTCTGACCGAAGGACCATAGTTTGGTCGATTGAAGAAGGTTAGCTTGATCGGCTGAAGTTCCCAAGCTATATCAACCGTCCACATCCCGGGCAATCGAAGAACCGCAACATGGACAACCGTAGACCCCCAATTCGACTAACCAAAAACCCATAATTTGGCTGATCAAAGGTCTATAGCCCAGGATTGAAGCCCTTAAATAAATAGATCAAAGATCCAGACAATAATTGGGGAATGAGACAACCAAATTAGAGGCCGCATTTTATCTTTATTCATTATTGTATTCATGTATCTATTTATGACCAAAAATGCCCTATGAGGATCTTCTTTTAGACAAGGGTAGGTGGGTAATTGTGCACTTTATATCCCACAGCCTATAAATAGGGGATCATTTTTACAATGAAAGATTAATGAATTATTCAAGCTAATTTAAACCTTTCTCTCTCTCTAGTTCTCATATGCTCTATCTCTTGGGTGTGCTTACAAAACATTCTCATATTCAACAATATTATATGAAAATTTTGAGCACATACAATTTAAATAAATTTAGAACAATTCATGGATGACATTAGATCTTCTGCTCGAAATTTTTGAATACATAAAATCATTACATAGTATCTTAGCTTGGTTGAAACAATTTTACTACCAAAACTTATATTAGTAGAAAAAAGTTTATACAATGTAGACACAAATTATGAAATATAATATTTTTGGTGAAAGTATGTGGATCATTTTGTTATAATGTTTCAAACCATACCCTCAAGTGATTGATTTTGCTCTATCGAGACTTAGAATTAATTTAATTTTGTGTTTTGATATTGTTGGATTTGCATAATGAAAATATCTAGTTTCACCAAGAGCCTCCTGAAAAATGCTTTAGCTGGCCCGAAAGTTGTAAAAAACTCAAGGGTCGGGAGGCTTCAGAATTGTATCAAGGGATAAAATGAAAATATCAATTATATAAATAATATATTATAAGTCTTTGAGTTAATCTTATTTTATAAATAATAACCCCTAAACAAATAAAAAATAGTAATAAAATATTATATTGTTATTTTATAAATTTAAAGGCATTATTCATAATAAATAAATCTATATAATCTTTATTTGAGGTTTCCTTATTACATATTTAGTTATTTTACATATATGTATTTATTTAGGTTTTTAAAATAGAATATTTTATTTTAATTACCCAAACTTTAAATATAAAATTTTAATAACTTTTTTCATTACAATCACCATCCATTACTCATTAATGAAAGTTATAAGCGAAAGCTTTGAGTGGTTAAAATATTATATTTAAAGCTTTGGATGACTAAAATATTATGTTTAAACTTTGGGCGGTTACATTGAAATATGCAATATTTTGAATGGTTGCTATGTAATAAATACATTTGACCCCTAAAACTTTCTATTTATTAAACAACTACACACTAACTTTCCATTTGAAAGTGTGGGGGCAGCTTGTAGACCAATGCTGGTTCTATATATAAATTTTAACACTTTTAAATATGTTAACTAAAAGGAAAATTTCTAAAATGATAAAATTGTTTCGTGACGTGGGAACTAACTTTACTATGTGAAGTGCTCGAGTCGCTATTTGACGTGACGATTTAATTTTTAAAAAAAGGAGCATTTACATGAATAACACATAATTCTAATGTTTTTTTTTTATATATATTGCATTTAAAAGTGTCATACTTACACATATAATATTTAAATTTTTAATATCATATTATATTATAAATGATATTATTATTATTTTTTAAAAATAAGATATATTTTTTCATTCCTAAATTTAAAATATATATATATATATATATATATATATTTGGTGTGAGATGTAAGTTAGAAAAATTTGTTTGCGTAAGACGTACACAGAGGCATGTATGTCGGAGTTTATTTAGAAGATATTGGGAGTTATAGATAGGTTATATTTTCTATAACATCTCTGTAATCTACATATAATCTTCTAATACCCTGAATGAGCTCCAACTACACAAATTTTTTTAGGGGTGGGTTTGCAAATTTCATAAAATAATAAAAAATATAACAAACCCAAAAGATCGACATTCCGCCCTGTTTGATGTCGCGAGGATTTCCGTTCGGTCCTCAATCGCGCCTCTCTACCCACCGGCGTTGTCGAAGCTCACCGGCCCCCTCAACGAGGCTAGCGTAACCATTTCTGTCTCCTCCACGCCTCAGCAGCCACCTGCTCTAGCTGCCGGATCTTGGCCACTTATCGGTAGACCTTCGTCATTTCTTTCAAATCCTTTATAAAGTTAGAGATTTTTGTTCTTGTAAATCTTCAAATGAGATTGGTGTTATGTTTAGAAGGTTCTTTCTCGGATTATTCCAATTGTGATCTGTTACTCTATATAAGGTACTTTATATGTTGCTTTGATTAATTATTGCAAGTGAACCCTAATAGGGTTCAACATGAATGTTCTATGTTTAAATTATAGGGTTCTTAATTATTAGGATTTCAGGTAACTATTCTTTCTTGTGGCTGTTTTTATATCTATTATTGCTCTCTATGGTGGAGGAGATATGCTTGTGGTCTTTAGAAGTTTTGTGGACGAGGATAGGACGAAAAGGCAACCTTTTTTTCCATTTGGTAGAGAATGGGAGGTGAATAGTGTTTTTTTTTTCTACGAGTAAGAGAGGTGTTTCCGTGTGAGTAAGAAGGTTATTTTGCCTAATGACCTTTGAAACAAAGAGTTTGCTGAAATGGCTTTCTCTAACTTTTATACTTTAAAAATATTGTATTACTATTTATGTAATTTAAAATTTTATATAAACTTTCTTATAGATTTATATGCTATACAAACTTTTCTTTAGTAAATTTTAAATAAATGTTTTTTTTTAAATTCTATTTCTATCATTATACTTAAAACTATATTGATATGTTGTCTCTAACTTGAGTTGATATGTGATTGATGGGCATTTATTTCACCAATCAATGGTCACATGGAATTTATAATTAATGAGAGTTGATATGTTGTCTCTAACTTGAAATAGATTTGCTTGGCTAGGATTCGTAGAAAGAGTAAATAAAGAGTGGAAGTAGTTTTAAGATGTTGGAAGATTTGAAACTTCTATTTTTGTTAAATCTCAGAGGGTTTCAAATAATTTCTTAATTTGAGACATTCATGAGCATATTGACCTTATTGTGTGAAGAAATAATTAAATATTGAGTATTCAAAACAAATAAGTTTTTCAATTCTTGTACATTTGATGTTGAATGTGTATTCTTCAAAAACTTCATAGTTTTTGCCAGTGGCGGACCCAAGTAGAGTCCAGGGGATTTGGTTTTACTTTTTTTGGTGTTTGGCTGTATTTAGGTGAAAACCATGGTTAAATCCTATTAAAAGTGTGCTATCAAACGTCCCCTTAGTGTTAATAAAATCAGTTATATTATTTACGTTGTTATTTTACCTACAAATGAAGGCACTAACCAGATTGATGCCAACTTTCACTATAACTGTATTGGTCACATCCCCCTTGTGGCCAGAAATAAATAATTTTTTGTGGTTTGGCATCAATCAAGTATCCCTTCCCTCCATCTCTTGGAAAGTTAAGAAATTAGCCAGGGTTGATGCAGCGTCCATTTCAACTGTGTTTGCATCCGTGTATGCCTTATTCCTATTATCCTGCATAGCTGCATACAACACTCATCATTGGCGTATTTTGAGCGTTGCTCCTATGTTCTACCTCGGTTTACTGATTGTGTTTGGTATGTTTTCTCTATGCTTTTCAAGATTCAGCGAGGAAGATGACTTTGCTTGTATGAGGGCTTTTTGTGGTCTAAGGATTAATAATTACTTACTAGGAAGATGATTAGTGGAGTTCAATTTGGATGTTGCTCCAATCGCTTGTTTTTGTTAAACATGTAAATTTGATGTCTTTTGCGTGCATTCTTACTAAAAAAATAATTTATCAGATGTTAATATTAGGCAATTTTATTCATATAAGCTTTTTTTCTTACAATTTTAACACACATATCCGGATTTGTTTTAGGCATGTTGCTAGTTAATTGCTTCCATTTTGTTGTTGAAGCCTAAACGTTTTATGGCATTTTCTTAATGCTTTAGTTATCTTATAACCTTTTTTGTGCAGTAAGTCTACTTTACTATTTGATTATTTTATTTTAATTTCATGTAGTTTATTTTTATCATATGCATGATGGCAAATTATGAAGGGATCTCGGAGGTTGACGCAAAAATGCCTTTGACTTCATTTGTGAATTATAACATTATATAGTTAGACATGGGCGGGTCATTGATTGCTTGATATGTGATCTTATTTAGTGTTTGTGGTTGCTCATTTTTTAAAATTTACTTTTTTAGCTGATTAGTGATACGTATTTATTGTCACATGAAGTTGATCATTCTTATTAGCATTAGTTTTGATTCTTTTACTTGATTAATTATTTCATTAAGGTCATTTACGCCATTAATTTTTTTTGGGGCATTTACTTACATAGCACACATTTCTTATGTATTTACATATCTCACACCTAAACTTTCATATGTACACACACAATACCCAAATCTTTATTATCACATAAAAGATAACACTATTAACAATTTTTAAAAGTGAAATACACATTTTCATGCATAGGTTTAACCAACCAAAGTACTATGCATGTAAATATGAAAGATTGAATGTGAGATCATGTAAATTTCCCTTGTTTTTTTATTCATTGTTTTTGTAACTAAATTGTTGAATGATGTTCTTCCAAATTTGTAGGCTGGTCACGTGTCTCAATGGCCGTCTACCACACAAATTGAACGTTTGATGGAGGTTGCAGGGGTTTCCAGATCAGGGCAGGCTGCGGCTTCTGTGGTTAAGAAGAGAAGGAGTTCTTCAGTAAGAAGACCTCGGCAAGGTTCACCGTTGCATTTTGGGAGTCGGGATCCATCCTCACTTTCTTCTACACCTTCTTCCGATAATACAAACAAGTTTTCTCCTGATGACAGTTCAGGATATGATGGCAGCTCGCGTAGGAAAGAAATTTATCTCAACTACCCCCCTCCTAAGGTTGCTTCTCTCAGTAAATTTGATTATTCCACTCCATCGAAGAAGAGAAAGAAAGATAATAAAGCTCAGCGAGAATATGACACACATTATGTGAGCAGCAGTTTAAGAGATCATGGACGGAATGGATCAGATGTGAGGCGAAGTAGCGAAGGTGTACTTGCTCCCAGTAACTGGAAGAGCTCAAGCAAATTTAAGGAGAACTCTGAAATGCGGTCTCCTGAACGGTATGGACTTAACTTGCATCAGTCAGCTGGATCTGCTAGCACCTCTGTTGAGACCAAGCTGAAGAAGGTGAAGCTCAAGGTTGGTGGAGTTACTCGCACAATTCCTGCGAAATCTAACATTGAATCTGGTAACATTGGATCTTCTTCCATAAAGTATTCACGGTCTTCTGATGCCTTTCAACATCGATCTAAGATTATTTCTCAGGTAACACCTTTTTGATTTCATGAATTTTAAGCATACCTTGTTCCTCTGAGCAAAGGTTATGTTGTGTATTTAATGTTATTATTATTTTTAATTTTGATGAGGAAATATGTTCTTAAGATTTGTTAGTTTATGTAAAAAGATCTGCTTTGTGCTTTTTTTTTCATGGAATATAACCGGTACCTTTTTTAAAAAATGGGGCGTTTAAAATGCCACTAAAAGTTTAAGAAGTGAAATACACATTTTCTTGCATAGGTAAAGTGGCATATATGTACAAATTGAAGTTTAGGTGTTATATATGTAAATACATAAGAATTGAATGGTGTGCGTGTAAATATTACTTTGAAGAAATTGTGCTGCATGCATTCCGACATAAAATTAAAAGGNCTATGCTTTTCAAGATTCAGCGAGGAAGATGACTTTGCTTGTATGAGGGCTTTTTGTGGTCTAAGGATTAATAATTACTTACTAGGAAGATGATTAGTGGAGTTCAATTTGGATGTTGCTCCAATCGCTTGTTTTTGTTAAACATGTAAATTTGATGTCTTTTGCGTGCATTCTTACTAAAAAAATAATTTATCAGATGTTAATATTAGGCAATTTTATTCATATAAGCTTTTTTTCTTACAATTTTAACACACATATCCGGATTTGTTTTAGGCATGTTGCTAGTTAATTGCTTCCATTTTGTTGTTGAAGCCTAAACGTTTTATGGCATTTTCTTAATGCTTTAGTTATCTTATAACCTTTTTTGTGCAGTAAGTCTACTTTACTATTTGATTATTTTATTTTAATTTCATGTAGTTTATTTTTATCATATGCATGATGGCAAATTATGAAGGGATCTCGGAGGTTGACGCAAAAATGCCTTTGACTTCATTTGTGAATTATAACATTATATAGTTAGACATGGGCGGGTCATTGATTGCTTGATATGTGATCTTATTTAGTGTTTGTGGTTGCTCATTTTTTAAAATTTACTTTTTTAGCTGATTAGTGATACGTATTTATTGTCACATGAAGTTGATCATTCTTATTAGCATTAGTTTTGATTCTTTTACTTGATTAATTATTTCATTAAGGTCATTTACGCCATTAATTTTTTTTGGGGCATTTACTTACATAGCACACATTTCTTATGTATTTACATATCTCACACCTAAACTTTCATATGTACACACACAATACCCAAATCTTTATTATCACATAAAAGATAACACTATTAACAATTTTTAAAAGTGAAATACACATTTTCATGCATAGGTTTAACCAACCAAAGTACTATGCATGTAAATATGAAAGGTTGAATGTGAGATCATGTAAATTTCCGTTGTTTTTTTATTCATTGTTTTTGTAACTAAATTGTTGAATGATGTTCTTCCAAATTTGTAGGCGGGTCACGTGTCTCAATGGCCGTCTACCACACAAATTGAACGTTTGATGGAGGTTGCAGGGGTTTCCAGATCAGGGCAGGCTGCGGCTTCTGTGGTTAAGAAGAGAAGGAGTTCTTCAGTAAGAAGACCTCGGCAAGGTTCACCGTTGCATTTTGGGAGTCGGGATCCATCCTCACTTTCTTCTACACCTTCTTCCGATAATACAAACAAGTTTTCTCCTGATGACAGTTCAGGATATGATGGCAGCTCGCGTAGGAAAGAAATTTATCTCAACTACCCCCCTCCTAAGGTTGCTTCTCTCAGTAAATTTGATTATTCCACTCCATCGAAGAAGAGAAAGAAAGATAATAAAGCTCAGCGAGAATATGACACACATTATGTGAGCAGCAGTTTAAGAGATCATGGACGGAATGGATCAGATGTGAGGCGAAGTAGCGAAGGTGTACTTGCTCCCAGTAACTGGAAGAGCTCAAGCAAATTTAAGGAGAACTCTGAAATGCGGTCTCCTGAACGGTATGGACTTAACTTGCATCAGTCAGCTGGATCTGCTAGCACCTCTGTTGAGACCAAGCTGAAGAAGGTGAAGCTCAAGGTTGGTGGAGTTACTCGCACAATTCCTGCGAAATCTAACATTGAATCTGGTAACATTGGATCTTCTTCCATAAAGTATTCACGGTCTTCTGATGCCTTTCAACATCGATCTAAGATTATTTCTCAGGTAACACCTTTTTGATTTCATGAATTTTAAGCATACCTTGTTCCTCTGAGCAAAGGTTATGTTGTGTATTTAATGTTATTATTATTTTTAATTTTGATGAGGAAATATGTTCTTAAGATTTGTTAGTTTATGTAAAAAGATCTGCTTTGTGCTTTTTTTTTCATGGAATATAACCGGTACCTTTTTTAAAAAATGGGGCGTTTAAAATGCCACTAAAAGTTTAAGAAGTGAAATACACATTTTCTTGCATAGGTAAAGTGGCATATATGTACAAATTGAAGTTTAGGTGTTATATATGTAAATACATAAGAATTGAATGGTGTGCGTGTAAATATTACTTTGAAGAAATTGTGCTGCATGCATTCCGACATAAAATTAAAAGGACTTGCTTGTTTCTATTAGGATAATTCTGATGTTTGGAAGGATGGTGGTGGAGGAAATTCTTGCAGAAGTAAGTTTACGGAAGGCGATTTATCTGGAATTCAAAGTGATCAAAACCAAGGTGTATTATCTGAACCCGTTCGGAAGAGCAGGAGGGTGCCGAAGAAGCGGGTCTTGGATGGTGAATTTGATGACGGCGAGGAAGACGATGAGCTTCGATACATTGAAAGGCTCAAAACCACTAGAGGTTCTGCTGATTGCAGTATGGAAAATGAGAGGGATGGGGAGGATGGGACCAAAAAAAGGAAGCTTTCCAAGGTAAGTAAAGTTAGGAGTGCTTCATATATGGAGGATGAGGACTACAATTTTTCAAGAATGAACAAAGATGGAAGGAAAAGGCCCAGGTCAGGTAGGTTTTCTGAGGATAGTGACTATGTTGAAGAAGATGAACCTATTTCTGATGATAATCCTGAGGAGAAAAGGAAGAAGCAGAAAAAAGCACCCGTTGATTCATCTCCGGAAGTACGAATGGAACCTCTTACAACACGACAACGAGCTCTGCATCCAGGTAAGGATGGAAGCGGCTCAAGCCTGATTGAGTTTCCTGATGGGCTACCTCCAGCACCTCCAAGAAGTAAGAGCCATCTCATGTTCTATGACCTTCATTTTAGTTTATACAGGACCATTTTAGTTCCAAAGTTCATAAAAGTGTCAAATTAATCCAGACTCTTTGAATTGAGGCTGAAATAGTCCTTCGTGGATACTATTTCAGCTCATATTAAAAGAGTATGGTGATTAAATCGATACTTGGAGTCTAACTTGACACTTTATAGACTCTAGGACTAAAATGACCTCTTGCAAAGAATCACAGGATTATTTTGATATTTTTCTTGTTTTTTTTTTGGGGGGGTTTTTGACTTGATGTATTCCCACAGAACAAAAGCAGAAGCTATCTGAGGTAGAGGAGCAGGCTAAGAAGGCAGAAGCAGCTCAGAGACGGAAAATGCAAGTGGAGAAGGCTGCTAGGGAATCAGAGGTTTTTCTCCACACACTCCTTCCATTCCAACCACCAACCAAATAAAAAATTGGTATACCACATTTCTAAATTTTTATAATTTTGTTTAAATTCATGCAATCTACAGGCGGCAGCAATTAGGAAAATACTTGGATTGGATTCTGACAAGAAGAAAGCCGAAAAGGAGAAGGCTCAAGCTGAAAAAGTATGCTTACAGACATATTGATGTCCTTCATCTCCAACTGGAATGGAATTTCTGTCTATGAATTTCTTATTTTGTTTGCAGGCCAAAGCTGCTAGTTCTCAAATATCAGAGGGTAATAGCATTAGATGGATCATGGGACCTACTGGAACAGTTGTTACATTCCCGGATGCTGTTGGCCTGCCAAGCATATTTGATTCCAAGCCATGCAGGTCATACTTGCCCTCTACAAAATTTAATGGAAGATTTACTTGCATGCCACTCAATTCCTATGTTTTTACATATCTAACACCCAAGTTTCAATTTTTACATACGTGCTACCTTAACTATACGTGAAAAGCTGTATTTCTCTCTTAGAAAGTTAAAATAGTGGTATGTTTTATGTGATATGAATGATTTGAATGGCATAATTTTAAAAAAAAAATAAAGTTTAGGTGCTAGATATGTAAATACATAAGAATTGGGTGCTATGTATGTAAATGGCCGAATTTTAATTTGCCTGAACTGTTTAGTAGAGGCATAGTGGTTAGTACTGTTAATAACAGATTTCTTCTTTTTGTCCAGTTATCCACCACCAAGGGAGAAATGTGCAGGGCCATCTTGTGCAAATCCATACAAGTACCGGGATTCGAAATCAAATCTTCCTCTGTGCAGTCTGCAGTGTTACAAAGCTGTCCAAGGAACTGCCAATCACATTACATCATGTTGACAATATTTTTTTTGGATAAATAACACCTATTTTTTAGATGGGTACACTAAATTTATTTATACAAGGCTGAGATTCTGTGTTAGTTGGTTTTGAATACTTAATGATTGAAATCTGAAATTGTATTTTTGTACAATTTCTCATGTCAGATTACTGCCTGGTAGTATACCACTCAACTCTTCTGTATTTACACATCTAACACCTGAACTTCCATTTTTACATACCTGCTACCTCATCTATGTATGATAAGTTAAAATAATGTTGTTTTTGATGTGATATGAAAGATTTAGGTGGTATAAAAGTAAAAAAAGTGTAGTTTCGGTGTTAGATATGTAAATACATAAGAATTGGGCATGCAAATGCCCCTTTTTTTAACATAAACTTCTGGAGTCACTGCTCTTGTTGCTTGCAAATTAAATGCTTCAAGTGCCAAGTGCTGCATCACCAAGTTCATGGTCATGGACTTGGGCATTTGGGTGAATGTGAATTATTTGTGATATTTTGATGCATATTGTTTCATCTTCAGATTGTTTGTGTGCGTGTATGGCCAGTGCTTGTGCTTGTGACAACTTGTGCCTGATGCACAACATTGTTTCATCTTGTGAAATACTTGTGGAACAACAATTTCTAGGAAGGTGCTTCTAATATATCTCTAATGCTGTTTGGAATACTCCTCCTGCCTGACAAACTTGTATTAAATGCATAGCATTTTAGAGAGAATTTATCATTAAAAAAATAGGAAGATTTACATATATACCACTCAATTCTTTTGTATTTACATATCTACGCCTACACTTCAATTTTTTTTTATTATATTCCACCTTATCTATGTGAGAACAGATTTAGTTCACTTTTTTTTTGCATTTTTAAAATAACATCCACTGTTTCTTATATTTTATATTTGATAACAACATTGACTTTTCTTTCATTTTTGAGTATAAAAGAATAGACGTAATTATTATCCATGAAAATTGTATTTATCTCAAAGGCAATGTAATTATAATTTATATATACCACTAATTTGTGTAAATCACTCAAATTTATATATAAATGTATGTATGTGTGTGTGTGTGTGTGTGTGTCTATATATATATAATTGATAAGTAGTATTGTAAGCCAAAATGAGCCGAGCACGAACGAACAAATCTTCGTTCGAGTTCGGCTTGTTAACTTAGCGAACGAGTCGAACACGGGCTTCTTAACGAGCCAAACTCGAGCTCCTTAAAGAGCCGAACACGAGCTGTTCGCGAACAACGAGTCGTTTTGACAACCCTAATCAGTGGTGCCCAATGACTATTGTTGGTGGCCGCAATGTTGCCACAACAATTTACATCAAGCAATAGTTTTAAACTTCAGCTAAGTCAGACAGATTACAAATTAGAAAAAAATGGATTGACAATGTAATTTTACGTTGAATACAATTTCTTTCGAACATGCAATTAAATTTTTATAATAAAGAGAAATGGAATGTACCACACCTGAATTATCGCTGACAAAGTTTGATTCTCATCATATAAATTCTCAAAAAAAAAAAAAAGTCTCCTATTCTAAATTCTAATAAAAAGGTAATTCGGAATAGGGCCGTCAAAACAGTTCATTGTTCGCGAACAGCTCGTGATCGACTCATTAAGAAACTCATGTTCAGCTCATTCACTAAGTTATATATATATCTTTGACGAGTACTATTTTTAAAGAAATTAATTAACTACAAGACTACAAATATTTATAATCAATTAAAAGTATTAATTAAGAGTATAAAATAAAATTTATTAAATTAGATTTAAATGATGTATTAATATGAACAATAATTTTTAAATTTTGCCCCAATTTTTAACATCTTATGCCTAAGTGATTAGGGTTGATGGTCCGTGTTCGGCTCGTTAAGCAAATGAGCCGAACATTAACATACTTTTTGAGCTCGAAATATAAACCAGCCGAACAGAGCTGAGTAAGGGCTAGCTCGTGTTGTGGCTAAAACACACCCTTAATTAGGAATAATGTTTTGAGCCCTTAAAATGCGTGGGACAAGATAACACGTTCCAAGTGGCAAAATCTCCTTCCGCCAAGACTATTCCGGCCTTCTTCTTCCTTCGGGTAACTCCAACGTCGGCTCTGAANAAATATTTATAATCAATTAAAAGTATTAATTAAGAGTATAAAATAAAATTTATTAAATTAGATTTAAATGATATATTAATATAAACAATAATTTTTAAATTTTGCCCCAATTCTTAACAACTTATGCCTAGGTGATTAGGGTTGTCGGAACTACTTTTTGTTCGTGAATGACCCATGTTCGGCTCGCTAAGCAAATGAGCCGAACATGAACACATTTTTTGAGCTCGAAATATAAACCAGCCGAACGAAGCTGAGTAAGGGCTAGCTCGTGTTGTGGCTAAATCACACCCTTAATTAGGAATATTGTTTTGAGCCCTTAAAATGCGTGGGACAAGATAACACGTTCCAAGTGGCAAAATCTCCTTCCGCCAAGACCATTCCGGCCTTCTTCTTCCTTCGAACGTCGGCTCTGAGCTCCAATTGCTGACCGCTTCTGACTGCAGTCATCTCACTTCTCTCTCTTCTTCGTCTACCCCTTACCCACGCCGCCGGGGCTGGAAGAGAAAACGTGATTGAAACCCTAAATTAAGTTAAGATTTTCGGTTTGGGATTTGGTTTCTTCTCTGCCAGGATGCTGGATCTTCAGAAAAGAAGGATTCAGGTTGCCCTCTTCATCGTGGGTCTAACGGCCCTCAGCATGACTGGTATCGGATCTCTTCTCCTGCTAAATTTTTGAAACTTTCGTTATAAATTTTCGAGTGATTTATTGTATTTGGATTCTGCGCGATTGCTTGATAGCTGCACTTTTGGTCTTGGTTTTGTTTGGCTTATTATTGTTTTATTTGATTTGTGTTAGAAGTTTTATCCATTTTTTTTGTGATTTGCTGGCTCTTTCCAATAAATTGTATCTGATATCTTGATAAAGGGGCGCTTGTCTGGCCGTCTTTGATGGAGTTGTGAATCTTAAGTATGAGCTACTGTTTGATTGGAAGTTAAAATATTGGCAAATGTTGCTTTGTTAATTCACTATATATGAAGTTGATCATTTAAAGTTTGTCCGTTTATCAACGTCTAATAAATAGTAGACATGAATAAAATGTTTCAGGAAAATTTAAATTAATTGTATACTTTTAACCATTTATGGCATAGTTTCCTAAGACTTTGCATTGTCACTTCCCCTCAAGTTGAAGTAGACGTTTCAATAAACTCTAGTTTGTTACAAAACTTACGAGGTGCTGCAGCCTTGATAAAAACATCAAGTTGTTTTATACTGGGAATATCAGGATTAGTGATGTTTTGGCTACACAACATCTTGGATAAAGCGATAATCGATTTTAATGTTTCTCACTTTTAGGTGGAATGTTAGATTACTGACAATGTATATGACAGCATATTTTTCTTTAATTAAAATAATAGATTTTGCAGTAGATGCATCAAACCAAATTCCTTCGAGAGGGCTTTTACCAATCATGCGAAGTGAGTCATGGATTTGTACTC
>JXCR01045507.1:0-33858 GCA_002079205.1 Phalaenopsis hybrid cultivar | reverse complement strand
TTTTTGTTTTGAAAATGACATTTTAATTTTGAAAAATGAGACCAGATAGATCTAATTCATTTAATAGTTTAGATAATCAAGCACAATACCGTAAGTAATACAATACCCTGAAAGATAAGCGTATCACTTGTTAGTAGACTCAACCATTTAAACTAAGAAATTTATGATAATTGTTTAATTTGCAAAATTTGTGATCGACAATACCCCTATCCAATAGAAAGATTAGATAGGGTTTATATTACTTGGGTCCTTAATTCCCTTTAAATGTAAACCCCTATAGTTAATTACATCTTAAGAACTAAAATTACTTAAGAAAACTCTCGATAGTGATTAGAGGTTTTTCCTTCAAGCATTCAAAGGTAATTTTTCACGGTTGTTGGTATGAAAAAGTTATGTGTGAATGGATCAAATAGGGAAAAATATTGTGAGAAATAAAGGGAGCAAGAAGTATGGGACGTCACAAATCTTGATGCGGACCTCAATGGCTTCCAAAACTATGATATTGTTTGGCTTTATGTTTTGGAAATGATTTTAATTGAATGTTTACTCATACTAATTTTTTTTAAAAATAGGGCATAGACTTGCACAATTTTGAATCATTCAAATAACCAAGGAAGATTGGAGTATTTATGTCATATCAAACGAATAACCTCAGAATCCTAAATGAGTTAGGACTTATACTGCATAACCTAATTATGGAAAAGCTTAAAGATAGTGTGAGAATTTACGTCGTATAGACGAACAACCTCAAAGCTCTAAGGTTTTTTTTTGTTTAATTATAAGGAAAGTTCAGTTCAAGCTCATCCTTCGCTTCATGCTAAGTCCTGACCTTCATATGAAGTTGTCTTTTGTCCACGTGCATCCTCATCTCGCTTCCCAAACAGCTAGCTTCAAGCTCCTTACTTATGATGTTTTTGGGTTTTAAAAGACTATTTAGATTGACAAGTACTCATTACTGTTGGGTTGCTGAGTTTTGTTGCAGGGTTTCTTCTAAACATGTGTCCTACTGCACTCTACCTTAGNTGCTCTACTATTCTGGTATGGCTACAGAAATGAAAATCGAGAGGAAATCGTCCATAGAAAAGGAGCCCCTAACTCTATTTTTTGATCAGATACAGTACGCCAGGGTATGATCTTTAGTCTTTAATTTGTCCTCCTAATTTGATTCTCTTAACCACGTTTTCTTTTTTTCATTAATGATTTACTTTTATATGCATGTTTGAATCTGCTTGATAGATGTGTGTTGGTTGATTTGCTTTGGCTTTTTATGACAGGAAGCTGCTTTATATGTGCTCAGCACCAAGACGATGGAGGAGGCTCTCCGTATTTTTACTGAAGTGAGTTTGTTGCTTTTCCTTCTTTTAATTGTTGATTTGTTCTGCTCTGTAGTAATTTCTGTATATATCAACAGCTAGTTTTTTCTTAGCTTTTAGGTAGTTTGCTGCGGCGATTTAAGATTCCGTAAGATTTAAAAATGTCATTTTTGGCTGTTTGACGGGATTTAGGTTAAGTCATGCTTGGATCAGGCTCAAATCCTGTTAATTAATAGCCCTAAAGCAATATAATATTTTAAAATATAAAGTATTATTATGAAATTTATAATAAAATAGTTAAGTAAGCACATTAATTTTTCACTTATATGATGTCATATTTCATAATTTCAAACCTTATGAAAAGTATCATTTCATCTATCAATTGTTTTATTCTATTCTCGCAGAAATTATTCCATACAGACGGCATGTGCAGAGATGTATGCGTCATCCGATCTCCACCGTTAATCAGAACATTTATCAACTTCTTTTTTTTTTTAAATGGGCCCACTGAAATATAACTTTGGTCTGATCAACGGTAGAGATCCGACGGCGCATGCATCTCATGTATCTCCGCATACGCCGTTCGTATGAAATAATTTTTCCATTTTGTTGTGCATCAATATTCCATACTAATAATTCGTCGTGGATAAAGCTCATGCATGCCGCCTACTGTTTATGTGCCAATAACAAAATTAACAAAATTGCCCATATCTGCAATAATAAATTTTAATTTTAAAAATTGATTATATAAATACAATAATAGTTATTTAGTTAATTTATTTTTAAAATTTGCCTATTTTTATCTTTATACTACTTATTTTTTTCTATTTAATTAATCTGAACACTAAACTAGTAATTCACAGGTCATTTATTTAAATACCACCAGATTCTTATTTATTTACATATCTAACACTGACTTTTCGTTTTACATTTATGCCGGCCAAATCTTTCCTATCACAAAAAAAAAAAAAAAATCAAATTTTAAATTTTAAAAAATAAAATATAAATATGGTGGTATGCTTGTATAAATTGAGGTGTCATCCCTGTAAATACATAAGAATTGAGTGGTATGTATGCAAATCTTTGCAATTTTAATATAATGTGATTATTTCTCATTCAATTGGATTTGAAGTTCATAAATTAAATAGATTACTTATCTTATGAGCAATTAAAAAAAATAGCATTATATGAATTCATTTGATACATTTTTAATGTGTAATTGTTAAATTAAATTTTATTATTTTAAATATATAATATTAAAATACCGTTTCCATTGCATACATTTCTTATATTTTTAAGAATAAATAAATAAAGTTATTTTCTTATTTCTATTTTAACTTTTATTTTAGGGTATAGAGTGATATTACTGGTCATGATTATTTATTGGGCCATTACTAGTCATAACTTGAAAGAATTTAGCAGTTCATAAAAAAAGATCAAATCACATCATGAATATTAATCTAACATAACCGAAATAATCTCCAAGCTTCACGACATTGTAAAGATGCATGTTGTAAAAAAAATATTAGATCAGGACTCCGCGCGTAGAGTTACGTGCGGGTTCAATAAAATCACAATACATGTAAAGGTGTTATAGTGTTATTCTGTTATTATAACACCAGGAATATTTTCAGAACATATAAATAACATATAATAACACCAGAATAACACGGGAGGAATATTTTCTCGTGTTACCGGGCCAATTTTTTTTTTTTCTCACATTCACTTGTGGCGTGATTTCATTGGATTTTGCAAGTAACTCTACATGCGGAGTCCTGATGTAATATTTTTTTGCATGTTGCAGGCTATTTTTTTTCTGTTGGAAAAAATTCTTATTAGTATAATTTAAAATATGTTTTTAATTATCCTTAATTCTTAATCTTACGTTTTCCTAATACTCATAATTACAGTAATAAGTGGTTAATGTTTAATTAATTATTTAATTTTGTTTAGGGTTTGCAGCCGGTGCTGAAAATTAGCAAAAACGAGATGGAAATGGACGACACGGATTTATCAGACCTCAGTGGCGAAGATGACAGTTTTCTCCTTCTGGATGAATTCCATGACATCAGTTCTGCACCTTTCTAATGAAGTTTTATATAGAGTTGTTATATATAAAAATAATGTAAATCTGTCTTCCTCAAGCTTTTCCCAGAATGCAGCAAGACAGATGAGGGGGCAATATATTTGGAGTGGAATAAACAATAATAGAAATGTATATCAAAACAATTCATTCCTTTGATAGAAATGTTGGGAACAGGTTACAAAACCGGAAGGAAAAAAAAAAAAAAAAACCAAGCTGCCTAAATGGTTTCCCTTAATGTTTTTCTAATCTATCTAGGGCTGTCAAAACGGCTTGTTGTTCGAGAACAGCTCGTGTTCGACTCGTTAAGAAACTCGTGTTCGGTTCATTGGCTAAGTTAACAAGCCAAACACGAACAACACGAATAAAGATTTGTNATGACAGGAAGCTGCTTTATATGTGCTCAGCACCAAGACGATGGAGGAGGCTCTCTGTATTTTTACTGAGGTGTGTTTGTTGCTTTTCCTTCTTTTAATTGTTGATTTGTTCTGCTCTGTATTAATTTCTGTATCTATCAACAGCTAGTTTTTTCTTAGCTTTTAGATAGTTTGCTGCGGCGATTTAAGATTCCGTAAGATTTAAAAATGTCATTTTTGGCTGTTTGACGGGATTTAGGTTAAGTCATGCTTGGATCAGGCTCAAATCCTGTTAATTAATAGCCCTAAAGCAATATAATATTTTAAAATATAAAGTTTCATTATGAAGTTTATAATATAATAGTTTAGTAAGCACATTATTTTTTCACTTGTTTGATGACATATTTCATTATTTCAAACCTTATGAAAAGTATCATTTCATTCTATTCTCATTTTGTTGGAGAAATTATTCCATACGGACGGCATATGTAGAGATGCATGCGTCATCCGATCTCCACCGTTAATCAGAATTTTTATCATTTTTTTCTTTTAATTGGGTCCACTGAAATACAAGATGGGGGCATCTGCATCTCTGTCCACATGGAATAATTTTTTCATTTTGTTGAGCATCAATATTCCATACTAATAGTTCGTCGTGGATAAAACGCATGCATGCCACGTCTGGAGTAATATGGTGGTAATAAATTTATATACCACCATATTCTTATTTATTTACATATCTAACACTGACTTTTCGTTTTACATTTATGCCGGCCAACTCTTTCCTATCACAAAAAATATCAAATTTTAATTTTTAAAAAATAAAATATAAATATGATGGTATGCTTATATAAATTGAAGTGTCCTGCCTGTAAATACATGAAAAAATTATTCCATACAGATCGGATACCGCACGCATCTTGTGTGTGGTATCCGATCCTGACCGTAAATCAGGTGATTTACAGTCATGATGTATTTCAGTGAGTCCCATCTAATTTTTTTTTTTTAAAAAAAAAACCTGAAATAATCTTGACCGTAGATGACCGTGATCTACGGTCAGATTCAGACACCGCATGCAGAGATGCATGCGAGTCCGTATGCAATAATTTTTCAAATACATGAGAATTGAGTGGTATGTATGCAAATCTTTGCAATTTTAATATAATATGATTATTTCTCATTCAATTGGATTTGAAGTTCATAAATTAAATAGATTACTTGTTTTATGAGACCGTTTCCAATACATACATTTCTTATATTTTTAAGAATAAGTAAATAAAGTTATTTTCTTATTTCTATTTTAACTTTTATTTTAGGGTAGATAATTTCCACTAATTATTTTTTGCTAGAGTGATATTACTGGTCATGATTATTTATTGGGCCATTACTAGTCATAACTTGAAAGAGTTTAGCAGTTCATAAAAAAGATCAAATCACATTATGAATATTAATCTAACATAACCGAAGTAATCTCCAAGCTTCACGACATTGTGCAGACGCATGTTGCAAAAAAATATTACATCAGGACTCTGCACGTAGAGTTACGTGTGGGTTCAATAAAATCACGCTACACGTAAAGGTGTTATAATGTTATTGTTTTATTATAACACCAAAAATATTCCCACAACAAAATAACACATGAATAATATACAATAACATTTGAATAACACGGGATGAATATTCCCCTGTGTTACCGGGCTGATTTTTTTTTTCTCACCTTCACGTGTGGCGTGATTTCATTGTACTTTGTACGTTAACTCTACGTGCAGAGTTCTGATGTAATATTCTTTCGCATGTTGCAGGCTATTTTTTTCTCTTGGAAAAAATTCTTATTAGTCTAATTTAAAATATGTTTTTAATTATCCTTAATTCTTAATCCTACGTTTTCCTAATACTCATAATTACTGTAATAAGTGGTTAATGTTTATTTAATGATTATAGTTTTGTTTAGGGTTTGCAGCCGGTGCTGAAAATTAGCAAGAACGAGATGGAGATGGAAGATACGGATTTATCAGACCTCAATGGAGAAGATGACAGTTTTTTCCTTCTGGATGAATTCCATGACATCACTTCAGCACCTTTCTAATGAAGTTTTATATAGAGTTGTTATATATAAAAATAATGTAAATCTGTCTTCCTCAAGCTTTTCCAGAATGCAGCAAGACAGATGAGGGGGGAATGTATTTGGAGTGGAATAAACAATAATTGAAATGTATATCAAAACAATGCACTCCTTTGATAGAAATGTTGGAAACATCTAATCTATCCCATTTTATTCAAAATAAATAATTGAGAATTTAATTTCCTTGCTCGTTTATTCCATATCAATTTCAACCTGAGATAATAATAATTTTATTGTTATTATTATCCAATTTACTTATATTTTATTTCTAGTAATAATTGCATGTGTGTATAAACATTTAAGATTATTTTTTTCCACTTTAAGATTTTCATGTAAGAAATTTAGGGATACTTATTTCTTAAGGTTAAGTTAGTTCATTAATTACTATTAACATATATAATAATGTAAGAAAATAAATCAACTTACTTTAATTTTTTTTTATTTTTTATTATTATTTTTTTTACATGCATGAGTTTGGAGCAACCTTATTGTGTTTTTAAGCTTATTTAAATTTTAACTTCAGTTTAAAAAGAGTTTGGTGTAGAATTTTTTTGTTATGATGTTGATGTGTTCACTATAGTTCTTAAAAAAATTCAATATAAATGATCGGATATGATACTTGAAGAATAATATACTATCAAGAATAAAATTATTATCTTAAAATGAAGATAATCATTCTGTTGATGAAAACCTTTAAGATTATGTGTCTACGTTAACCAAAAATTTTTTTTCCTTGTCTTACGAGTGTATGAGAGATTTTATTTTAATTCTGAAGTCTGGAATCCCTACAAGGGCAAACCTCCACAGTTAATTATATCACTGGAGTTGTACACTCATTAGAATTCTCTCAATTAAACTATTAGCTTATATCAGTTTCAAGTTTGATATTTCAAATAAAAAGATTCAAACTTCGAGGAGATTGTTTAAATGAGAGAGTTTCAAGGGTTGAAATTTTGGTTTTGGAATTAAAATTTTTGGAGTCATAGTCCAATGACAATGAGTTATGAAAAGGCTCAAGGAGGGGATTAACAAACTCTATGAAGAAGGTGTATACTGGCGTTTAGATGGGATATTATAAAAAATTTAGATTTTATTTGAAAGGTTTGAGTTCAAAACGTTTTAGTTGAATTGAAATCTTTTATTGGAGTTAAAAGGTTTGATTTGTTTTGAAGGGTTTAATTTTAAAAGTCAAATATGAAGAATATGATTTGAATTGATTTGATTTGAATAGAGTTTGGTTGAAAGTTTTGAAGATTGTAGTTTGAGTTGATGGTTAATTTGAAGGTTGATTTGAAGATTGGTTTAAAGTTTGATTTGAAGGTTGATTTGAAGATTGATTTAAAAGTTAAAAAGATTTCTAGATGGAAGTGGAGAGTCAAACCCTAAAAGAAGATCTAGACCTTATAAGTAGACTAAATATGTGGACAAACATAAATTTAGGTATGACATTATCAGTCAAGATGCTCACATCTTTCCATGTCTCAAGTTCATCAGTTGCCTTAGACAATTAACTCACAATATTGAAAGAGATCTACAGTGTCACCATAGCGATGACAAATATTGATCTTCTTAACTATTAAGTGTTTTGAGGTGATTCCTTTACTTCGTGCTAGAGCATCTAAATAGTCCAAGATAGTTATATACTTGGGATTTTATATGTCATAGTCCTTAGCATAACCATGGGTACCTAATAAGCTAGCATAGGCTTCTAGAAACTATTTCTAACTAAGTTAACTTGGTGTTCATATTTGATTTATCTAGTTGTATTTTCAATTGTTAAAATTAATTAAAATTAGATTTTTGCTTTGAGAGGTTTGATGTTTTAATTTTGATTTAGTTTAATCTCTCGGATTGTCAATTAACAAAATAATCAAATTATTCTAAAGTTGATGTTTTGCATTTAGTTTTATGGTCTAAGTTGATGTTCTTCCTTTTGGCTTGCTATTCTATTTTTTAAGTTTACATGTTATCAAAAGAAGGATTTCATATGTTTATTATTTATTTATACTTCTAAATTTTACACCTAAGTTTTATTCACATGAAAATTTTCTTTTTATAGATACAAATCTCTTTTAAAAGTTTAACATATGAGAAATAATTTCTTTTTTATTTATTTATGTAAAATCTATAATTAACACGCAAAAAATATATATTTATCATTCAAAATAATTACTTATTAAAGTATTGATCATGTGAGCAGATTGGAAGTTAAATATGAATGTATTCATATATTTCTATTAGGGTTTGCATATTTTTTTTATGTTAAACATGCAACTTGCAATCTTCTCAATGGAAACTATAAATCTATATATGTGAACATCTACTTTTGTGAAGATTTTACACACAAAAGCTTATATATTTGATTATAAAAATTTTCACATTTTGAAAGAAGAATTACCTTTACAACTAATTTTCTTAGAAATATGATCTGAGGCTATAAGAAAATATTTGAAAAAGCAAGTTTTGCATGATAAAATTATAAGAAAAAAAAAAAGTGAATTACGTTTTAATACATTAGGATTTCTAATTTCATATAAAGAGCCAACAAAAATATTTCTTGGGTTTCAAGGGACCAAATCATGAGTTTAAATTCCACATAAGAAAAACATACACATCACATATATTTGAAGTGGCCTAAGCATGAATTTCAATTCCATAAAAGACAAAATATACACATCACTTGCATGAATTTCAATTTCATATAAAATAAACATACACATCACATGGATTTTAAGTGACCTAGGTATGAATTTCAATTCCACATAAGACAGACATGGCACATGTGCGAATTTTAGGTAACATGAGCATGGGCTTCACTTTCACATAAGCCAAACAAAGTGCATGTATGAATTTACGCAAGCTAAATATGGTTCCAATTTCACTTGAAGTAGATATAAGTATTTTGTTAATTTAGGGAACCAAAACATGAATTTCAATTTCACATGAAGCAAACAAAAGTATTTCATAATGGGTTTCAAGGGACCAAAGTATGTTTTGATTCCACTTAAGACAAGAATACACATGACATGAATTTTAACAAATAAATTAAAAAACATATTTGATACATATGCTCAAATATACCTTTTTCCTTCATATTTTATAAATACAAAAGTGTTATATATCTAAATTTGAAAGTTTAGGTGTGAGATACAAAAATATTTAATACTTGAGTGCTAAGTATGTGAATTTGCCTTTAAAAAGGGGCATTTACGTTCATAGCACACAATTCTTATGTTTCTACATTTCTTAAACTTAAACATTAATATTGTCACATATAGCACTCCAAACTTCAATATTACTTAGAAAACAACACTATTATCAATTTTTTTAAAAAAATAAACATTTTTATGCATGAATTTGAAGAGCTAAAGTGTCATGTATGTCAATATGTAAGTTTAGGTGTGAGATACATAATTACATAAGAATTCTGTGCTAGGTATGCAAATTTGTCGTTAAAATTTAGGTGTTAGATATGAAAAGACGTAAGAGTTGAGTCGTATGCATGTAACAAATAGTTCTAAAGAAATGATATATTCATTGCATATAGATAATTACTTTTGATTATACTCATTTATACACAACTATAACCATAGTTATTTTGTGCTAACATGTTGTCACACAGAGGTTAAAGCTTCTTTTGTTACTGTGATACATTTGATATGTGCATTTTAGAAGCTTGGACTTGAGAAGGGGAATTTCAATTTTTTGGATTCACTTTGAAGAGCAAGAACATGTTTTAAATTGTGTGATCCTTTTGCTAGTTCAATTAACTAATGTTGGTTGAATGCCTGACAATTCAAATCCCATGTTTCTCACATGCTGTTTGCCATTTGCTATTTTTGGGTGTAGTTTGCCTTACAGGTTTCTATAAAAGAGGATTCATAGGTCTCCCTGAGCCTTACACCCAAGAAACATAAGAAGAGTTGGATACTGTTTGCAATGTTGGATTCAACTACGCTTTTTGCGGTTTTTTGTGGCAGGTATGTAAGAAAATGGAGTTTAGGTGTTAGATATGTAAACACAGGTTATAATATACTCTGAGTTGACAGATTATAATATGATAAATCCAATGTTTTTCATTTGCTTCAAGTTTCTTAATCTTCCCTGAGTTGACAGGTTATAATATGGTGGGTTGGACTTAAGAGAGGGGCAACTTAACTCTCTCAATGTATTGGGTGGTATGCTGTAAATGCCTAGTAGATGATCATGATGTAAGTAATATATATTGATAGAGTTTCTTTTCTTGTTCTTTGATGGTTTTTCTTAAATACTCTGCTACTGATTAAACTTGTTCATTGATTTTTGATATGTGAGGGAAATTTGGTTAAAATAAAAGTTGAGCAATCTGAAAAATATATATGGGCATTTGCATACTTTCATATTTGCACACATAACACCCAAATCTTTAATATGACATAAAAAATTGCACCATTATCAATTTTTAAAAGTGAAATACATTTTTTAATGCATAGATTTAAAGCACCAAAGTGTTATGAATGCAAATATGAAACTTTAGGTGTGAAATATGTAAATGCAAAAGAATTGAGTGGTATGTATGTAAATCTTCCAAAAAATATATATTAGTTTAGGATTCTATAAGCATAAGCTGGAAGCTTCTAAAGCAAAATATATTCTCATCTAGCTGAACTAACGGTATTTTTTCTCATACTGTAAGTGAATGACAGATTTATAATAGTAGGCATTGTAATGACCTATAAGGATTGCTTGAATTTACAATAAAGAATAAATGCATACAATTTCTCAAATTTCGACTTATCTACACATTTCTTAACTATTGCCACCTGAGACCAGAACATCTGGATTTAGATTGGGGAAAGCAAAATAGACCAAGATAAAGTACTCTTAAAGATTGAAAAAGAATGACTGCATGGCTTCCCTTGGCGAACAACGCATTCTTAGGTATAGGTAGGACAATCATGGAGCCTAATTAATCATGTATAACAGCTCGTTCATTGAATTCATTCCTTCTATAATTGTTTTGAAATGATCTTACCACATGTTATTAAATGTTTCGGGAGAAGTATAGTTTCAAAGGTTGCAGCAGTTGCTAGTTCCTTGTACCCAATTCAAAGCTTTCCATCCAAAGCGATCAAAGCAATGCCAATTTATTGCACGTCTCGTGCTTTGAACGTCATCGAAGAAGCGAATGAGAAGCCATTGCAGCTCGCTTTCTTCTCCTGCAAATCTAAAATCTTATAGATGTATTTTGTTGTAATGTGAACTGAAGTTGTTTATACCCAGTCACTCTCTTTTGTATGCATAAAAAGATGTACTCTGTATGTTTGGTAGTTAGATATGTAAATACATAAGAATGGTGCTATGTAAAAGAGATAAAGGCTTGCTGTTGTTGTTGTTGTTGTTGTTGTACAAGGCTCGAAGGCCAGAATATATGCAATGCAGTAAAATTGTTTGTTTCTTCTTATGCATGGTTGATATAAATGTAAGTGAGTTCTCCAGCTATTCTTTCATAAAGCTCCTCAGCTCAGGGGCCAAGTACCTGAGATGGCTTTTTTTAAGCTATAGTTACTTGGCTTATGCTACATTGAACTGAATAAGTTCAGCTGAGCTACAGAACAAGCACTCGAAAAGCTCTCTCTGTGAGCAAGACATTCATCGACTTTGTTCCGAGCAAGCGTGTATGCATACATTTGCAGGTCTTTATGAATGTATTATGTATATTCTAAGCAGTAAGCACTACACATGAGAGTTAATTTTTTTAAATCGAATATGATTGAACCTGAACGTAAGCCTAACATGACTAAAGCAAAGCAAATATAAACATAGGATGTATTGTCAATCCCTATTTTGAAGAAGGAAATATGGTGGAAGTTCTGTATTCAACTCAAAACTTTGGCAACTAAGCTTGCATTTTACAATATTGTTTGAAACCTTATATTAAGAATTTTGATTGCTGAAAGGAGAAAAAAATATGTATTAATGTGTGTGCATGGGTATGTGATCTAATATCTGAGATATATAGCTGTAAACTCAATGCAAAGCTTCTGGAAAATAATTTGAAGTTATCCGAGCAAGTTTAAAACTAGGAAAATACCAGTAAGTGCAACCACCACAAAGCTTATTAATTCCAAAGATGAAATACTTCACTATTAAACAAAAAAATATTTTCTTTAAAGGAGTGCTAATTTTTATCATACAAATAAACAAAAAGTACAACCCAAAACAAAAACATAATACACTTCTCTGTTGCACTTTGGATTACATCATTTGCATTTCTTAATACACCAAGAGAATACTGAATAGAACAAACAACAATGCAATTATAACTTTCATTAAGGAACTTTAAATCCTCACCAATTTCATTCTTCATCTCCTTCATCGATTCTCTTTCAAAATCATCTTGATCAAACTCTTCAGCATCCATTTCATCACCCCATTTAAAATCTTTGGAGTCAAACACTGAAAGATTTCTTGGACGTCTATAAAATCTTCTTCCACGACTATGTATTTTATGGCCGGTGAACACCACACATTGTAAATCAAAATAGCAATAAATTTTACGCAGTATGATACCTCTCGAGCTTGAAGCTTGACTTGAATTCATCTTCTACAACAAAGCTATCATAAGGTTATGATTGGCCACCACAAATTTCATTAAAAATGATATGAACTTATCTAAATTGCTTTCAAGAAGTCCGAATAAAGTTTGATTTTTGCTGCTTCAAATTACTATCAATTAGAGTTACATACCGTAAAATCCCCAATTTATGCCATGGTATCAAATTCTAGCAATGTGGATCATATTTAATCAAGAACAAAGAATTGAAAAGATTGAGTTATATAGCACATAACGCTTGAGAAATAGGCAACTGTGGTTATAAATGTAAGAAGTAAAGTTTAGGTGTTAGATATGTAAATATATAGGAGTTGGTTGGTATATATCTGAATGCCTAATATAATTTATGATATTTTCATTTCAAACTTCAAATGTCAAATAACACAAACATCAACCATAAAAGAAAATTATTTTCCTCTCAGTTCAAACTTCAAACATCAAATTACACAAACATCAAGTAAAGTTTAGGTGTTGGATAGGTAAATAGGCACGTTTTAAGCTAAATACCCCATAATTAAAACAAGGAAGATTTACATAAATGCCACTTAATTCCTATTTATTTACTCATGTAACACCTAAACTTCAATGTTTACATAATTGCCACCTTATCTATCTATGAAAAGGCGTATTTCACATTTTAAAAGTTAAATATAAGAGATTTGGGCTGCATAAATGTAGAAGGCAAAATTTAGGAGTTAGAGATGGGTGGCATAAATGTAGAAGGCAAAATTTAGGAGTTAGATATGCAAGTACATAAGATTGATTGGTATGTATGTAAATGACCAAAAAATCTTGCCAGCGACAAAAAAATTGTATAAAGTTTGACAAGGCAGTGTATCAAAACGTCTAGCCAAAATGAAGCAAAGGCAGTCCAACAACTCATCACAGTCCAATAACTTACAAAAATTGCCGTAGCAGCAGCCATTCAGAAGCTGTGAGATCTAGAGTAACAAAAGCAGTTCATCTGCAAATTGACTCTACTACACGAAACGACTCTGGTTGTTTCACTAAAAAATTCAAAAAAGTATAAAAAGATTGAATGTTCTCTCTGGAAGAAGCTCCAATTCACAAATCTATGGATAAATGAAAGCCAAATAGTATTTATAAACTTGTATTTATAAATTGGGGGAAGGACCCCATACACCGGAGTGTATTAGTTCTAAAAGAAAAGAGGATTTAGAGTTAGAAATATAAAAAGGGAGCCTACGACTCTTTGCTATATTGCAAGAACTACTATGAAATTGCTTAATTGAATTACATAGAAAAGGAAATGTAGAGGCTAAAACTGGTTGGATCTTGGGTGACGGATGACCGAGTCGTTGATGCCATAGTTGTGGAATGTGCCTGACAGACAGAAGAGAAAGTTTGGATGGTGATTGGAGGTTGGAGGATGCATCGGATAGAGACCTAGAACATAATGTCCTTTTAGTAGGGTTCACTTGGTCTTGAGGCTGATGATTTGGTAACCATCAAAAGTTAAAGTAATAGAGCAGGAGTTAGCTTGAGTTAATTTATGAATGAAAATGAGGTTGTGAGCTAAATTGGGAATATGATGAAGTTCAGGAAGCTGGAGCTTACATAGAGGTGTAGGTAGAACGTCTTGTTCAACTTGAGCAATTGGAAGTTGTTGGTAAATCCCGACCTACATTGTAATGTTGNAACTTTAATATATTTGACTATGTTTTATATTAATATTTTCTTAAACAAGCCAAATCACAAGCTAACGAGTCCATTCGGGTTACCTTAAGCATGTCTTGTTAGCTCTGATAGCCTCCCTCCACGTCTCATACTCAGGCAAATCATGACCTAGGATCTTAACTCCTTCGCATTGTGTCTAGCTCTCCTTCAACTTACGAAGGTCTCGTATTAAGAAATATTATAAGAAAATTAGAGAAAAAGTGAACTTCAATAATTATTTGAATTGTATAACAATTACTTCTATGACTTACATGGGTCACCTGGGATTTCTGTCAACCCAACTCTGGTCTGCCTACCATTTATGGGTAACATGTGCAACTCGACAGTGGTGGGCTTTCATCCCAACTCTATAATCTTCCAGAGTAAGGAAATATTTAGTATGCATCTCTTTAATTTACAATAAAACTTATTACAAAAATTAACTCTTACTAGCCTTTCTCTTATACTCAGTAATTGGGAGCACCTCGCTAGTATGCTTAGAGGCCCCAGTGAGAGCGCCAATTTTTCTTGGCTTGCTGACTTTTTCTTCGATAATTTGGAGCAACACAGTCCCTGAGCAATGACTCAAACACATCCTCCCTGAGCCACAAAGAGCACTAACACGTCATGTCTTCTGTATCTCGTCAAACATGTCGTGAAGACTATCACCTACTTTATGCTCAAAGTTTCTCCAAATGTGTGTATCACTCTCAAGGCTCCAGGAGAACTATTTCTACAAAATAAAATAAAAGTTTTTATGTTGATAAACATATATATATTTTACTTAATATTAATGTGTTTGGTATATATCTCAAAATTTTTAAAAAACATATTTCGAGTGACTATCAATATCTCCTTCTAAGACATGTAAGGAGTGTCATACCTGCACTGAATAATATTTTGTATAGGATGACTAGCTTGTGTGGAGGGATAAAATTTGAAAATAATATATGATTTGTTTTATAATAATTTAAAAAATATCAAGCACTAGTGCCACTGTCTAAGAAAATTGATGTATGTCCCACAGGCTCGAGTTGAAAGTGTTGCCCGAGCCTCTCAATCTACAGTAGTGACATGCGCAAAGGTAGACGGAGCTGCAATTTTGGTGATGGTACTAGATGGTTTGAGGAGAGGGAGTGTAAACCCGCATGTGTGGAGAAGCTGATGGTGTCAGAGTTCATGCCTGCCATGATAACTTCACTGCAACACTAGCCATGGCGGATAGCAACAAGGCGGTGCTCATCTTTATAGTAATGCGACTGCATCGGCTGACACTACAATAGATATTGCAATTAATGTTTGATATTTGCATCAAATTTTTTTGACGCAAATATAAGTGTCAGATTTGCATCTAAAGTGCGGTTAAAATTAGATTATGTTATTTACGTGTACTTTGCATCCACTAATTCGATGCAAAAGGTGTACTAAAAAGCCTAAACCTAAAATTGAATTATGATGGAGTTTGTGTCAAATTTACGATTATTAACTCGACACAAATACTTTACTTGAAAGCTTCAAACTACTTTCGATGCAAAGATGACAAAAATTTTGACGCAAACAAAAAGTCCTCCATGATTTCTTAATTATGTCAGATGTGTTCAATGCAAATTCGATGGAAAATTGACACCAGCGCCTTAAAATTCGGATCTCATGCGTCTAAGCTTATTTCTTTTCATTATGTCGCTCCCCTCTTTGCCTGAAACTCTCGCATCCTCCCTCTCTTTACCAAACTCCTCGCCCCTCGCTTATCTAACTCCGTCACCCGATTTTACTCAAAATCATATCTGGTTTTGCCACAGGAAGCTCCTCTCACTGAGCCTATTTTGGATATTTAAGGTTGATTACTACTTCCTTATTTATTTGGGAAAATTGTTGGATAAATTGAGCATGTAAAATATCATCTTGTTATCTAACAAGACGAGGGAACCCCTTATTTGAACTTTACTAGATCTCCAGATCTACTTGGCCAAGTAGTGTCGACTTCACCAGATGAAACATGCTACTTCAAGGAGATTCTTGGAGTCATTTTCTTCGATGAAAATTTGCTCCTACAAACTACTGGGCACAGTCATCCACTGCTTATCTTTGAATTGAGTGTACATATTTACTATCAACGACCAATAAAGTTCTGGAAAGATANCACCTTGAATGTTGTAGATGGTGGTTGTAGCGTCAGCTTATTGTAAATGTCATAGTTGAAAATTTGCAAAAATGAGAGTTTTGGATTATTTTTAATTTATGTTTGAATAATTATTTATCTTAATGAACGTGAGGTTCATGCCAACTAAATTGGTTGCTATTTTAATATTGTTAAATCCCATGAGTTTTCACTTCTAGAATTTCTATATAAAATTCTAGCACCTCTATATATCACATTATTTTATAGTATAAGTGTGCCGTAGTTAATTTTATATAGAAATAAGTGTGCCGTAGTTAATGCTTTGATCATGACATTGTATTAATTAATTCATTGGAGGACATCAAAATAGGCGTGATTAACTTATATTAAACATTTTTTTCTGAGATACGTGACCCAATTTAATCATAAATGCACTTACATGGTATATATTAGACAATAAATAGGTAACTTCCAATGTATAATATATTAAAGACGCATAAGAGCCCGTGACATGTATTAAAGAATAAAGCCAGGCTTCACGCCACATTCGTTTCCAAACGTGGCTAACAGAAGGCGCCACGCAACGATTAGATAAGGTGTTATTGACCAACTCTCATGGGGATGTTTCAACGTAGATTTTTTGAGCATTCATGAAGGATATACGTGGCAATTATACATAAATATATAGTTTTTATCTTGGATCTATTTTCTATCTTTAGATTTGTATTTTTTTTAATAGATCTATAAATTATTATGTAGACATACATACATACATACCAAGCAATTGTCATGTATTGATATATCTAACACATAAACTAATATTCTTATTATTAGCACTCAAATTTTTAATATCACATGAAAAATATCAATTTTACTAACTTTTTAAAAGTCAAATGCATCTTCTCATGCATAGGTATAATGTAAACACCTAATTAAAGAGTTAGAAATGTGATACTATAAGAATTGTGTGGTATGTAAGTAAAATTCTCTTTAATATTTTAGATATGCATTCATTTTAATTTTTACATGTAAACTTAGGCATTGGTTAGTAAATTTAAACTTTTTTTTAAGCCATGTCAATAGTTTTTTAGGGTTTAGGATTGGTTGGTTGAAGTGGAGGAATGCTTCAGGCCAATTGTGTGATAGAAAAGTACATCTTAGATTGAAAGGAAGATTTTATAAGATGGTGGTGAGAACCGCAATGATGCTAAATTTGGTCATTAAAAGAAAAGCATAAGACTAAGTTAAGTGTTCCCGGGATAAGAATGATTAGGTGGATGAGTGGAATCACTTCATACTTAAAAATCCTTGGAGAGGTTCTTCCACTTTATCTATATATTTTTGGGTCTCTCTCTCTCTCTCTCCCCCCTCTCAATCACACACAAAAACGCACACACACACAACACATACCTTTTTCACTTTGGAATAACCTAAAAACTAAGAGAATTCAACAAAAAAGGAGGACACCAAAAGGTTTGTAGTTCACACCTGAATAAACTTAATGAGCAAATGATGGCGATGAGACATAAAACACTATAACATGTACTGAGGGTAACACTACATGCCATTTGGTTCTTCAAAACCAGTGGTTCCTATAAGGGTACCAGGTAGTAGATCATGAATAACATTACTTTTTATTCTCACAAGTGAAGATGAAACCTACTTCTAAGAATGTGAATATTCTTCTCCTTGTGATTATAAGTGAGAAGGAAGAGGACATGTCACTATGAAGAGGAAGATGCATTTGGAGAATATGTTCTATAGAGAGGTTGTTAAGATTTAAGTGTCTTAAGGTTTAAAAATGTAGCCTTGGATTCTTATGAGTGGAACTATTATCTATTCAATCAAGTAGATTTGTTTGATTTAGCAGTCTGCCTACTAACGATCAATGACATGCTGAAATGTTATTTTTTCTTCATGATTCTCAAATCGTTTACCCTTTGTTGGCTCAACTATTTACAAATTTAAGAGAATTTTTATTTCACAATTTGTCAATGTACTGAGATTGCAAAAGAACTAGTAATCATTAATATTAATATTCTAAGTACCAGAAAAATCCCTACAAAGTTTAATTGGTGACACATTTTCAAAAAGAGATGATGAATGTGAAGGGTCAAAAATATGTTGTAACCCATGAATTGCTCACCAAGAACTTAAGGGATGGTATATTGTGTTGTGCTATTGAGGTTACACCATACCAAGATGCTTATTGAATTATTGGAGACAGCCATGTTGGTTGCCTTTCTGAAAATAATTTAATTTTATATATGGATAATTTTAGTTTTGAAAATGGCATTTTAATTTTGAAAAATGAGTCAAGGTAGATCTAATTCATTTAATAGTTTAGATAATCGAGCACAATGCCACAAGTAATACATTACCCTGAAAGATAAGTGCATCCTTTGTTAGTAGACTCAACCATTTAAACTAAGAAATTTATGATAATTGTTTAGTCTGTGAAATTTGAGACCGACAATTCCCCTATTCAATAGAAAGATTAGATAAGGTTTATATTACTTGGGTTCCTAATTCTCTATAAGGGTAAACCCTTATAGTTAATTACATCTTAACGACTGAAATCACTTAAAAAAACACTCGATATTGACTAGAGGTTTTTTCTTCAAGCATTCAAAGTTAATTTTTCAGGATTGTTTGTACAAAAAAGTTAAGTGGGAATGGACCAAATAGGAAAAAATATTGTGAGAGAGTAAGGGAGCAAGAAGTAGGGGACGTCACAAATCTTGATGCAGACCTCAATGATTTCCCAAACTATGCTATTGTTTGGCTTTACATTTTGGAAATGATATTAATTGAATCTTTACTCATACCAATTATTTAAAAATAAGGCTTAGGCTTGCACAATATTCAATCATTCAAACAACCAAAGAAGATAGGAGGATTTACGGCATATTGAACGAATAACCTCATAATCCTAATTGAGTTAGGACTTATACTGCATAACTTGATTATGAAAAAACCTAAAGATACTGTGAGAATTTAGGTCGTATAGATGAATAACCTCAAAGCCCTAAGATTTTCTTTTTGTTTAATTATAAGAAAAGTTCAGTTGAAGCTCATCCTTCGCTTTGTGTTGAGTCTTGATCGCCATATGAAGTTGTCCTCTGTCCGCGTGCATCCTCATCTTGCTTCCCAAATAGCTAGCTTCGAGCTCCTTACATATGATGCTTTTGGGTTTTAAAAGACTGTTTAGATTGACAAGTACTCATTACTGTTGGGTTGTTAAGTTTTGTTGAAGGGTTTCTCCTAAACATGTGTCCTACTCTACTCTACCATAGGGGTCCTTTTCAAATGAAAAAGCAAAAATATAATAATGTCACATGCATAAACAATACATGTATAGTAAAGTGCAAAAAAAGGATAAGTGCTAGAGCGTATCTGCCGTCTCTGATCAAATTTCAATTATCACAAACATCAAATATTTAAATTTTAAATATGAAATATTACATAGAACCAAGTGGTGAACATATATGAAAGAACAAAACTAGACATAAGTATTTTGAATTGGGTAAGGGCTCAGATTTATCATTCTTGAGGGACTTTCATAGGCAACCATCGACAATCTCTGTGTAAAAAATCCAATATCGGCTAGTAATTACTAGTAAGATGAGTAAAGGAGGGTAATTCTTAGCCTAATTGAGGTAAATGGTAAATGGACAATCAAAAGGTAGAACGCAAAATTCTTTATTTTTCATGCATATAAATTAATTAGGTTTTCATTCAACAATCAAAATATTAGTTTCACAAGAAACAAATTTTTTGTATCTTTTGTAAATTAGTTGGTCCACGAGTCAATTACAATGTTGGGCCAAAACCACCAACAACCTAAGAAAGCAAGGGTTATTTATTACAAAACATCGGTGAATGGTAGTGCCAATTCTATACCCTCACAAGGTCCATGGGATAGAAGATACAATACTACTATGATATCCCGAATTTAACACCATATGCCTTTTTCATTGCCGCCAATATCACCAATACATCCAACTTATATGCCAGCTTGATGGTCCATATAAATTTTTATGCGTCAAATGTCTTCAATTAGCAAGGAGAGTTTAGACGCAAAGTTTAAAGTCCAAACTCTTGAACATTGGATATTACAGTAGGTTAAGTTTTAGTGGGACACTTCTTATGAACACCCTCAGTTTAATTTGAAAGGGTCTGAATCATATCTTGGTGGGTCCTTGTGAATTTAATTTTTTTATTTTAGTGATTGTTATATTTTTTTAGGGTGATTTCCTCAACAAATTTTAATAAGCCCAATGTCCTATAGAATATCCAAATCTTGGAAAGGTATTCAGAACGTAATACTGGAACACCTTTAAGATATCTTAGAACACCCTCAGTTCATTTGACCTTTCTATATTATTGAGCTGATCCACTCACTTACATTAGGAATATTTCATGGTTTAAATCGTGCTAAACATTTTATGTCTTAATTAACCCACTAGTAAATGTATTGGTCAATTCTTAATATTATATTTAGGCTCATATGGACAAACCCCTAAAGGTACTCTGCAAAGCATTGGGAAATCTTCCATTAGGTTTGAGCTTATAGGATCTCAAGACATTCAATTATGATTTACATTGTCATCTGGAATTGTTCCTCAAGTGATGTTAAACTAATCTTAATTCATTACAAAGCTCTTAAAATACATGGGTAAATTTGTAATTTTGTAAAAGTTTTATAAAAGGGCCTAATTTTGATTAAAAAATTCAACTTTGTCTAACCACTACCTGATGTTCCAAATCAGTGAATCATCAATTCATACTCCTCACTCTTTGATCATCCAAATTTTCATTTCTCTTCATACCCAATAATTGAAATAATTTTCATCCAACCCATTTATAGAAAATGTCATGAGTAGGTTGCCATCCTAATTATCCTTTGTACTTCAATCTTTTTCAATGAGCTTATCATCACAACCTGGACAAATGCAGCCAGAAGGGTTCACTCAACTTGGACAAAAACATATGATTTGCAAATTAAAGAAATCGTTGTATAGGTTGAAACAATCTTCAAGACTATGGTACAAGTGGTTTGATTCCTACATGATTTAGATTGACTACAAGCGATGTGAGTATGTTGTTTTGTTTTTGTGAAGAGCACTGATGATCGTTCTATTATTTTTTTGTTATTGTATGTTGACGATATACTGATTGCTGTAAAGAATATGAATAATATCTGTGGTTTGAAAGCTTTATTGAGTCAGAAATTTGACATGAAAGACTTGAGTCCTACGAAATCGATTCTTATTTATCTTCGCCCTAATTTCTCAACACAATGTTATGAATGTAAACCTTGAAAAAAAAATCTTGCATGCAAGGAAGACAAAACACTACAAATGCTTGATACTTTGTAATTAACATATTTTAAAATACTAATTAAATGGATTTTAATACACTAGACAGCAGCGGAGCATCCAAGGGCAAAGCACGCGGCTCCTCACTCCTTTCACACGTGTCCTCTCCCCTCCCATCACTCTTTATCTTTCCAAATAGTACCACTGAATCCATGAACTCTGCAACGTTCCGGGGAAGGTCACGTGCCAGTCTCCCCTGGCCCCACAGCTACCCGCCACGCGTACGCACGTCTTTTTCTCTTCTCTGACATTTGACGCCATGACACATTAGTTCCCACCAACCCCACCCCTTCGTGTATAAATATATGGCGGCCAAACCCTGCATGGCCACCTACCAGTAAAATACACACCCATAGGTTCTTTTATCATCTTTCCCACTCTCTCTCCATTTGCNGACAACTTCGTTGACGATCAGGGCAATTTGAGCAAATTTAGTGCTCAATGAGACGAATAATATTTTTTGGCCCGATCGAAGTCGTCTGATGAGTCAAATGTCGACCGACCTTTGCGTAAGCGAAAGCCAAAACCTAGTAAAATGACCCCGGCTACGTACCCCCCCTCAACACGCGGTGATGGATCTCAAGCGGATGTCTCGAGCTACGGGAAACAACAAATGCATGAAGCATGACCCCGATATGCTCAGGTGAACATCTTACACATGTAACATCAAAAATAAATGCCAACAGAGAGCATGACATGCTTGTAGATGTGAATGGCGAAGAGTCCCTCCAGATAAAGACCTTGGAGTAGCATTTGTTAGGTTGTGTGATCCTTGATTTGGTAATTGGAGGCTTGATCAAAATGATACATTTCTTGCAAAAAAAAAAAATTGAGTGATATAAATGAAATGTGAATGATTTGTGAAGTGCATCATAGCTTGGAGAGAGAGGGAGAGATCTAATAAGTGGGAGGAAAGAGCAGAACTTGACCACGGTTTCAGATAGGGTCAGTGCTTCCATTGTTAACGAAAACATGTTCATGTCCTTAATAAAGATCAAGTTTTGTAGAGTGCCAAAATCAGCGATCAGATGGTTTGAGGTTTCTGTGTCGAGATATAAGTCTTGATTTGGAGTTGAGGATATAATGAGGATTGTATGATTCGATGGTTGTTTGGGTTGATAATTAAGGTTCAATCGATGTCAGTATTGGGGTGCTAGGTGACCTTAGTTGTGGCAGATTTCATAGATGGTAACATTATTAGGTTTGAGCTATTTTTAGTTACCTCCATTTGAACTCTTGTAGGAGTTAGTGGAGCAACCCCCTCCCCTGTAAGTGTTACAACTTCATCCTCATTGAGAGTAAAGCACTGTATTGTTGTCAGGTTGTAGTGATTTGGCTGAGTTATCACTGGGGATATTTATCTCCTCACTATGAAGTAGTGAATATAGGTCTTCAAGGCTGATTGGTAATAATGAGATTCTCAAAACTGCTTTGAACACCTGATAAGATGGAGGTACGCCCTAAAGGATGTAAAGGATAATATCTTTGGTGTTGATGGATGATCCATATGCTGCAATAGTATCCACTAATACTTTGATCTCTGTTAGGTATTATGTCATTATTCAATTTTTCATTGACTCGATGTGGAGTTTGTTCTTAAGATGAATTATGTGTGATCTATTGATATCTTGTAGATGTTTCTCTAGCACTCCCTAGAATGTATTACAACTGTCTAGGTTGATCACATAAGGTAATATAGCGGTTGAGATGGTGCAGGGAATAACTCCAACTAAATTTTGGCTTATAAGAATCCTAGTGCGGTGGGCTGAGTTAGAAATAGTTATTCTGATATTGGTTGTTATGGTGTCTGGAGATTTTAAGATGGAGCCATCGATGAATTCGTCAAATCTATTGGTGTTGATTATCTTCAACATCTGAGATTTCCATTGAGGACAAGTGTCTATGGATAGTGAGGTGTTTACTACAGTTCTAATGTTCGAAGCTAGAAATTTTAGAGAGGGAGGCACAGACTGTTCCTCGATTTTAAAAGCAGTTAGATTGTACCTTAAGACTTAAGTTGTTGAATCCTGCATGTTTGCAGTAACGCTAATGCCTGATTTTAAAAAAAAAAATTTGCGACAAATAAAATAACCAAGTTCGGGAAAGTCTTCATTGAAAATCAGAAGAGATGAAAATTATACAAATTTTATGCATTTAGGAATTAGAGATAGAGATAGCAGCAGGTGACTATTTCCCTCAATCCATCTTAAGATTATAGCTAACTGGTACATTTATATGAAGGAAAAATAAAATGTTCTCTATTTTACAAGGGTATAAGAGGGAATGCACTTATCTATTAGTGGAGACAGCCTTGTTGCTACATAGAGTATGTTTGTTATTAAATACATTTTGTAAGAATTAAGAAAAATCATGCAATATAATTAAGAAAGTTTTATCCACTCAAAAAAATTTGAAATTTAAATTTAAATTAAATAATATTAATTAGTCTCAATTTATTAGAAATCATAATTAGCAAAAATATTTGATTTTCTGTTCTCATTAGATTTATGCCTAATTATTACTCTTATTAAAAATATAATTTTTTTAGAGTAAAATGAGCATTTGAATATGAAATTCCATACACTATTTATGGTCAAATCAATTTGCTGAGGAGGACTTTTAAAAAATATTTTAATGTTAGATTTCATTCAAATTAAATTAAATAACTAATATTAATGAAATGCAGCTTCATATATTTAATGAGAGTAAAGAAACATATCACAAAGCACTATTGAAAAATTGTAGAAACTCGCATATTATTTTTTTTTAAAGAAATGTGAGCACAAAAAATAATATCCACGATCCGAAATGTGATCTCAAGGTAGAGAACTAAACTACTATATATCACGAGTAAATACATGGCCTAAACTATAATATCAACAACTGAGTCTAAGGTTGTCAAAACTGCTCGTTGTTCGACTGGTTAATAAGCTTGTGTTCGACTTATTCTCTAAGTTAACGAGCTGAACGCGAACAACATAAAGATTTGTTTGTTCGTGTTCGGCTCGTTTTTTCTCGAAATACTACTAATCATTTATATATATATATATATATATATATATATATATATATATATATATTAAAAAAAATAATTGACAACAAGGCTCAAAGATTTATAATCAATTAAAAGTATTAATTAAAAAAATATAATTACAATTTTTAAAGTAGATTCAAGTGATGATTTAATATAAACAATAATTTTTAAATCTTGTCCCAATCCTAATATCTTATGGCTACGTGATTAGGGTTGTCAAAACGATTCTTTGTTTGTGAACGGCTCGTGTTCAGCTCGATAAGCAAATGAGCCGAACACAAACATACTTTTTGAGCTCGAAATTTAAACGAGCCGAACATGAGCTGAGCCTGGACTCGCACTTGTTCGGCTCGTGTACACCGCTAAATCTATCCCATTTTGTTCAAAATAAATATTTGAGTATATAATTTCCTTGCTCGTTTATTCCATATCAAGATAATAATAATTTTATTGTTATTATTATCCAATTCACTTATATTTTATTTCTAATAATAATTACATGTATATATAAACATTTAAGAATATTTTTTTTCCACTTTATGATTTTCATGTAAGTAATTTAGCGATACTTATTTCTTATGGTTAAATTAGTTCATTAATTATTATTAAAAAATCAAATAATGTAAGAAAATAAATTAATTAACTTTATTTTCTTTATAAATGTCCAAAAGTTTTATTTTATTTTTTTTATTTACATGCTTGAGTTTAGGGTTCTTATTTAAATAATAACTTAAGTTTAACAAGAGTTTGGTGAAAAATTTTTGTATTATGAGTTCGATGTGATCACTATAGATCTTGAAAATATTTTTATCTAAATGATTGGTTGTGTCATTTGAATTTACTATCCATAATCGAAATATTATCTTAAAATGAAAATCATTCTGATGATGAAAATCTTTAAGATTTATGAGTCTCAACCAAAGATTTTTTCCTTGTCTTACGTGTGTAAAGTGATTTTTTTTTAATTTTAGAGTATGGTAGCCCTACAACAGCAAACTCCTATAGTTGATTATATCCCAGGAGTTGTATACTCATGAGAATAACCTCAATTAAACTATTAGCTTATATGATTTAAAATTTCAAGGTTGATATTTTCGAACAAAAAGATTCGAACTTTGAGGAGTTGTTTAAATGACAAAGTTTCAAGGGTTAAAGTTTTTGTTTGGAATTTAAATTTTTTGACTTATAGTCCAACGACAATGTATTATGGAAAGGCTCGAGGGGATTAACAAACTCTAGGAAAAAGGTTTATGCTATGTTTAAATTGGAATATTATTAAAAAAATTAGATTTGATTTGAAAGGATTGAGTTCAAAAGATTTTAATTGAATTGAAATTTTTTATTGAAATTTTTTATTTGAGTTGAAAGGTCTGATTTGATTTGAAGGGTTTAATTTTAAAAGTCAATTTTATAGAATTTGATTTAAATTGATTTAATTTGAAAAAAGTTTGGTTGAAGGTTTTAAATGCCACAATCTGAGTTAATGGCTAATTTGAAGGTTGGTTTGAAGTTCGATTTGAAAATTGATTTAAAAGTTAAAAATATTTCTAAATGGAAGTGGACAGTCTAACTCTAAGGGAAGATCTAGACCTTAAAAGAGGCTAAATATGTGGACTAGCATAAATTCTGGTATGTCGTCTCAGTCAAGATGCTCACTTCTTTCCATGTCTCAAGTTCATCGGTTGCCACTAACCAACAATATAGGAAGAGATCTACAGTGTTACCATAGCGATGGCGAATATTGATCTTTATAACTACTAAGTGTTTTGAGGGGATTCCATTAGTAACCATGGGTTAGTTCATTCTATGACATCTAAATAATCCAAGGGAGTTACATACATGGGGTTTTATATGTCCTAGTCCTTAGCATAAACTATGGGTACCTAATAAGCTAACCTAGGCTTCTAAACTTAGACTATTTTAAGGCTATGTGCGATATTAGGATTCGTTTCTAAGTTAGCTAACTTGGTGTACATAGTTGATTTACTTAGGTGCAGTTTTGATTATTAAAATTGATAAAACTTAGATTTCTTGCTTTGATGGGTTTGATGTTTTAATTTGATTTAGTTGAATATCCTGGATTGTCGATCAATATAAAAATCAAATTATTCTAAAGTTGATGTTTTCAATTGTTTTTCTCGTCTAAGTTTATGTTCTTCCATTTGGCTCACTATTCTGTTTTTGAAATGTACATGCTATCAAAAGAATGATTTCAATTGTTTATTATTTATTAATACTTTTGTATTTAACAACTAAATTTAATTCACATGAAATTCTTCTTTTTATCGAAAAAGTACTCTTTTAAAAGTTTAACATTTGAGAAATATTTTTTTTTGTTTATGTAAAATCAATAATTATCACACAAAAATATATATTTATCATGCAAAATATTTTACTAATTAAAGCATTTATCATGAGGATACATTGGAAGTTAGATATGAAAGAATTCTTAAATTTCTATTAGGGTTTGCATATTTTTCTCAGTTAAACATGCAACATGCGAACTTTTTTATGAAAATTTATAAATCTATAAATGCAAATATGCACTTTTGTGAAGATTTAACACTCAAAATCTTATATATTTGACTATAAAATTTTCACATTTTGAGAGAAGAATTACTTTTACCACAAATTTTCTTAGAAATAAGATTTGAGGTTTTAAGAAAATATTTTAAAAAGTAGGTTTAAAATGATAAATTTCAAAAGAAAAAAAGTGAATTTCATTTTAATACCTTGGTGGGTTTTGAAAAAAATGGGTTTGAGAGCTTAAAACTCTTAAAATTTCTTTAAAGAGGTTTTAAAATTTACAATTTGATTTAACAAAAAATATTGAAGCTAAGAATCATATCCTCTTTTTTTTTAAATATTTTTTAAGAGAATGAGTTTTCAAATTTGAACATACATAAAAAGGTAAATGATTAAAAGCACTTTTAATTAAAGCCATTTTTTAAAAAGTTAAGTATGTTACACATTTGGATATTAGAGCACATTAATATAATTTACCCATCATAGCAAATTTAATTGTGGTTGATGCTAAAAGTTTGAGTGTTTTCAAAGTAAAGCACATTTAATTTAATCTAATTTTAATAAATTAAGATTAACTTAATATAAGATTAACATTTTAGAGCACATTTAATTGAAGTTACTTTTAAAAGGATTTAAATGATTTCTAAATTAAAACATATTTAATTTCATATAATTTTATGAAAATAAAGTTTAATGTTTTAGAGCACATTTAATTAAATTTACATTTTAAAGGAATTGAGTGGGTTTTAAATTAAACCATATTTAATTTAATATAATTTTTTTAATATAAAATTTAATATTTTAGAGCGCATTTAATTAAAGTTATTTTTAAAAGGATTTGAATTTTATTCTTGGACTTGTTCAAGTAATTTTTATTCTTAAGTTATTAAATGTGTAAATCATTACAACCTAACAAGCAATTTTTGCAAGTGAATGAACTTACAAGCCCTTAATTTTGGCACACAGGTATTACACACTTTCACAATTATCTATAGCACATGTAATACAACATGTCTAAACTATGCTTTCTTGAAAACATAAAATAACTTATTTTCGTAGCATGAATTTAATTAACCTAAATATAAATTCTATATTTTCATAAGACAAACATACACATCACATGAATTCAGAAAATCCAAAACATGAGTTATATTTTCACATAGGTTTAACATAAACATTTCATGAATTTCAACAACCTAAATATGGGTTTCAATTTCACATAAATCGAACATAAACAAGTCACATTTATTTTTGGAAATTTAAACATGAATTCTAAATTCACATAAAGCCAACATTAATATTTCATGCTTCTAGGGAACCTAAACATGAATTTTAATTTCATATAAAGAGCCAACAAAAATATATCATGGATTTTGATGGACCAAAGCATGAGTTTTATGTCCACATAAGGAAAACATACACATCACATATATTTTAAGTGGCCGATGCTTGAATTTCAATTCAATAAAAGACAAACATACACATCACTTGCATGAATTTCAATTTCATGTAAAACAAACAGACACATGACATGGATTTTAATTGACCTAGGTATGAATTTCAATTCCACATAAGCCAAACATAGCACATGTTTGAATTTTAGGTAACATGAGCATGGATTTCACTTTCACATAAGCCAAACAAAGCGCATGTATGAAATTACGCAACCTAAATATGGTTCCAATTTCACATGAAGCAAATATAATTATTTTCTTAATTTAGGCAACCTAAACATGAAATTTAATTCCACATGAAGCAAACAAAAATATTTCATAATGGGCTTAAAGGGACCAAAGTATGTTTTAAATCCACAAAAGACAAAATACACATCACATGAATTTTCACAAATAAATTAAAAAAAATATATTTGAAACATATGCTCAAATATATCTTTTTCCTTCATATTTTATAAATACAAGTGTTATATATTTAATTTTGAAAGTTTAGGTGCGAGATACAAAAGTATTTAATACTTGTGTGCTAAGTATGTGAATTTGCCTTTAAAAAGGGGCATTTACGTTCATAGCACACAATGCTTATGTTTCTACATTTCTTAAATCTAAACATTAATATTTTCACATATAGCACTCCAAACTTCAATATTACTTAAAAAAAACAACACTATTATCAATTTTTTTCAAAGAAATAAACATTCTTATGCATGAATTTGAAGACATAAAGTGTCATGTATGTCAGTATGTAAGTTTAGGTGTGAGATACATAATTACATAAGAATTGTGTGCTAGGTATGCAAATTTGTCGTTAAAATTTAGGTGTTAGATATGAAAGACGTAAGAGTTGAGTCGTATGCACGCAACAAATAGTTCTAAAGAAATGATATATTCATTGCATATAGATGATTACTTTTGATATACTTGTTTATACACAACTATAACCATAGTTATTTTGTGCTAACAAGTTGTCACACAGAGGTTAAAGCTTTTTTTGTTACTGTGATACATTTGATACGTGCATTTTATAAGCTTGGACTTGAGAAGGGGAATTTCAATTTTTTTGATTCACTTTGAAGAGCTAGAACATGTTTTAAATTGTGTGATCCTTTTGCTAGTTCAATTAACTAATCCCATTTTTCTCACATGCTGTTTGCCATTAGCTATTTTTGGGTGTAGTTTGCCTTACAGGTTTCTATAAAAGAGGATTCATGGGTCTCCCTGAGCCTTAGACCCAAGAAACATGAGAAGAGTTGGATACTGTTTGCAATGTTGGATTCAACTCTGCTTGTTGGTGTTTTTTCACACAATTTATCGTCCTATAGTGGCAGGTATGTAAGAAAATGGAGTTTAGGTGTTAGACATGTAAATACAGGTTCTACTATACTCTGAGTTGAGAGATTATAATATGATAAATCCAATGTTTTTCATTTGCTTCAAGTTTCTTAATCTTCCCTGAGTTGACAGGTTATAATATGGTGGGTTGGACTTATGAGAGGGGCAACTTAACTCTCTCAATGTATTGGGTGGTATGCTGTAAATGCCTAGAAGATGATCATGATGTAAGTAATATATATTGATAGAGTTTCTTGTCTTGTTCTTTGATGCTTTTTCTTAAATACTCTGCTACTGATTAAACTTGTTCATTGATTTTTGATGTGTGAGGGAAATTTGGTTAAAATAAAAGTTGAGCTAATCTGAAAAATATATATGGGCATTTGCATACTTTCATATTGACACACATAACACCCAAATCTTTAATATGACAAAAAAAATTGCACCATTATCAATTTTTAAAAGTGAAATACATTTTTTAATGCGTAGATTTAAAGCACCAAAGTGTTATGTATGCAAATATGAAACTTTAGGTGTGAAATATGTAAATACAAAAGAATTGAGTGGTATTTATGTGAATCTTTCAAAAATATATTAGTTTAGGATTCTATAAGCATAAGCCGGAAGCTTCTAAAGCCTAATATATTATCATCTTGTTGAACTAATGGTATTATTTCTCATTCAGTAAGTGAATGACAGATTTATAACTTTAGGCATTGTAATGACATATAAGGATTGCTTGCATTTGCCATTAAAGAATTCAATGCATACAATTTCTCAAATTTTGACTTATCTGCACATTTCTTAACTAATGCCATCTGGGAGCAGAGCATCTGGATTGAGATTGGGGAAAGCAAAGCAGACCAAGACGAAGTACTTTTAAAGATTGAAAAAGAATGACTGCATGGCTTCCCTTGGCGAACAACGCATTCTTAGGCATAGATAGAACAATCATGGAGCCTAATTAATCATGTATAACAACTTGTTCATTGAATTCATTCCTTCTATAATTGTTTTGAAATGTTCTTAACACATATTTTTAAATGTTCCAGGAGAAATATATTTTCAAATGTTGTCGCAGTTGATAGTTACTTGTACCCAATTCGAAGCTTTCCATCCAAAGCGATCAAAGCAATGCCAATTTGTTGCACATTCCGTGCTTTGAACATCTTCGAAGAAGCGAATGAGAAGCCATTGCAGCTCGCTTCCTTCTCCTGCAAATCTGAAATCTTATACATGTATTTTGTTGCAATGTGAATTGAAGTTGTTTATAAGCAGTCACACTTTTTGGTATTCATAAAAAGATATACTTTATAAGTTTGGTAGTTAGATATGTAAAGACATAAGAATTGTACTATATGAAAGAGATAAAGGCTTGTTGTTTGAAACCTTGTATTCAAATCAAATCTTTGGAAATTTTGCATGCATTTTACATTATTGTTTGAAACCTTTTATTACTATTTTTGATTGCTGAAAGGAGATAAAAATATATATTGAAGTGTGTCCACGCCTATGTCATCTGATATCTGAGATAGATAGCTGTAAACTAAATGCAAAGCTTCTGGAAAATAATTTGAAGTTATCTGAGCAAGCTTAAAACTAGGAAAATACCAGTAAGAGCAACCTCCACAAAGTTTATTAATTCCAAAGATGAAATACTTCACTATTAAATAAAAAGATAGTTTCTTTGAAGGAGTGCTAATTTTTGTCATACAGACAAACTAAAAGATACAACCCAAATTAGAAACATAATACACTTCTCTGATGCAAATTGGATTACATCGTTTGCATTTCTTAATACACCAAAAAAATACCAATTACAACAAACAACAATGCAATTATAACTTTCATAAGGAACTTGAAATCCTCATAATTTTCATTATTCATCTCCTTCGTTGATTCTCTTTCAAAATCTTCTTGATCAAACTCTTCAGCATCCCATTTAAAATATTTACAGTCATGCATTGAAAGATTTATTGGATAGTTGTAAAATCTTCTTCCACGACTGTCTTTTATGGCCAGTGAAAACCACACAATGTAGATCACAGTAGCAATAAGTTTTACGCAGTCTGATACTTCTCGAGCTTGAAGTTTGACTTGAATTCATCTTCTGCAACAAAGCTATAATAACAGGTTATGATTAGCCACCACAAATTTCATGAAAAGTGATATGAACTTATCTAAATTGCTTTCAAGAAGTCCGAATAAAGTTTGATTTTTGCTGCTTCAAATTACTATCCATTAGAGTTACTTACTGTAAAATCCCCAATTTATGCAATGGTATCAAATTCTAGCAATGTGGATCATATTTAATCAGGAACAAAGTATTGAAAAGATTGAGTTATATAGCACATTACGCTTGAGAAATAGGCAACTGTGGTTATAAATGTAAGAAGTAAAGTTTAGGTGTTAGATATGTAAATATATAGGAGTTGGTATATATGTAAATGCCTAATATATTTTATGATATTTTCATTTCAAACTTCAAACGTCAAATAACATAAACATCAACTATAAAAGAAAATCATTTTCTTCACAGTTCAAACTTCAAACATCAAATTACACAAACATTAAGTAAAGTTTAGGTGTTGGATAGGTAAATAGGCATGTTTTAAGGTAAATGTCCATAGTTAAAACAAGGAAGATTTACATGCATGCCACTCAATTCCTATTTATTTACTTATGTAACACCTAAACTTCAATGTTTACATACATACCCCCTTATCTATCTATGAAAAGGTGTATTTCACATTTTAAAAGTTAAATATAAGAGATTTGGGTTGCATAAATGTAGAAGGTAAAATTTAGGAGTTAGATATGCAAATACATAAGATTGATTGGCATGTATGTAAATGCTCAAAAAATCCTGCAAAGCCACAAAAAAATTGTATAAAATTTGGCAAGGCAGTGTATCAAAACATCTAGCCAAAATGAAGCAAAGTCATTCCAACAACTCATCACAATCCAATAATTTACAAAAATTGCCGTAGCCGCAGCCATTCAGAAGCTGTGAGATCTAGAGTAACAAAAGCAGTTCATCTGCAAATTGACTCTACTACACGAAACGACTCTGGTTGTTTCACTAAAAAAATTCAAAAAAGTATAAAAAGATTGAATGTTCTCTCTGGAAGAAGCTCCAATTCACAAATCATTGGATAAATGAAATCATCAATGAAAGCCAAATAGTATTTATAAACTGAGGGAAGGACCCCATACACCGGAGTGTATTAGTTCTAAAGGAGAAGAGGATTTAGAGCTAGAAATAGAAAAAGGGAGCCTACGACTCTTTGCTATATTGCAAGAACTACTATGAAATTGCTTAATTGAATTACATAGAAAAGGAAATGTAGAGGCTAAAACTGGTTGGATCTTGGGTGATGGATGACCGAGTCGTTGATGCCATAGTTGTGGAATGTGCCTGACGGACATAAGAGAAAGTTTGGATGGTGATTGGAGGTTGAAGGATGCATCGGATAGAAACCTTGAACATAATGTCCTTTTAGTAGGGTTCACTTGGTCTTGAGGCCGATGATTTGGTAACCATCAAAAGTTAAAGTAATAGAGCAGGAGTTAGCTTGAGTTAATTTATGAATGAAAATGAGGTTGTAAGCTAAATTGGGAATATGATGAAGTTCAGGAAGCTAGAGCTTACATAGAGGTGTAGGTAGAACGTCTTTTCCAACTTGTGCAATTGGAAGTTGTTGGTAAATCCCGACCTACATTGTAATGTTGCCATGATAGTTTTGAGCGTTGTGTAGATGATTTGGTTCAGTAGTTAAGTTTTCAGTGGCTCCACTATCAAGGTACCACTTGCTGTCATTAGGATCGGTGTTGGTGGTAAGTAGAGCTGTTGTGGTTGATAGAAT